>JADRCD010142016.1:5987-62587 GCA_019843815.1 Montemys delectorum | reverse complement strand
ATTATGATGAGAAAAGTTACATGATTTCAATTTGTCTGAATTTGTTAACATTTAGAAACATATTTTAAGTAAATAGAATTAAATCACATTCTTGTTTCCATTTTGTACCCCAACTCCTCCCAGAGACCCCCTCTTCAATACCTACAATATCTTTTTGTCATATTCCTTAAAATTTATAAAATGTTACAATAAAAAGAGTATCATAAAAGTTGTTTGATATAAAACAATCAATATAACAGTGTTATGTAGATGCTTGTCTACAGCAATACTGCAAATACATACGTTTTTCTCAGTATAAATTTCAAATAACTCCAAACATATTAACTGTATATTTCAAAATAGTACATCACTACTAGAATTTTCTTAAATATGTAAAGTCTTTTTGTTTGTTTTGTATTTAGTAGAGTTTAAAATTTTGGCTCCTTCTGTGGTACAAGCCCAAAATAAGAACAATTTTTAGACATTGGACTTCATTGTAATAAGGCTGTACTTCAATGATCCTCAAATCACTGAAAGATTTTACCTCTATCGTAGCTAAGCTGAGAGTTGACAGTTCTGCTGCACCAAGGAATGAATTGTAGGCATGATTTTTAGATACAGACTTCCTGCTATGGTCTAAAAGCTATTTGACTTGAGTGTGTGACTTTATTCTCAGCCCACAGAGAACAGGTTACATTCATTTAAGAAATGGTGTGTGTATTAAGATGGTCTATCCATAAAGTCATTCAGCAACTGTTTCAATGAACAATGGTTCTGCATGGAAGGTGGTACAGACATTAGGTGAGGATAAGAATCTGGTTCATTGGCTGTGATGATTTTGAAAAGCATTCATCTCAGAGAAAGAGTAACTTCTTCAAACTTGATACAAGAGCTAGAAATGTCAAGCAAAGCATTCAGTCTCACTCTTTGTTGTTCTCTTTCATGCAAGCCACCTCCCAAGTTAATTGTCTATGTCTCCCTTGGGTATATAAATACTTTTGAAATATATAAGCTGTTCTGAAAACCATAGTATAGTGTAAAAACATGAAATAAACAATACTAATAGAGAGGCTGAGATAGGAGAAGCAAGATTTCAAGACTCTTACATTGTACACAGCAAGACACTGTCACAAACAAGCTGAAAGTATATATAGATTGTACAATATTGGATCTATTTCTCCAATTACCAAATTAGAGAGACCATTGGATGACAATCAACAAATTTCTAATTCTGCATATTTTTGGATTTCAATCACTTAGGATATGTTGGTAATATTAATTTTCATATTAATATATTAAGAAAAGGTAATTGTCACATTCCTGTTGTTTTTGTTGTATGAGGTGGAATTAGATTTGTGTGGATTTGTTGAAAGATTACTTTCTTGCTTCTTCTAGGGTGTAGTTTTGCTCCTCATGTTGATGTTTTCCATCTATTATCCTTTGGAGGGCTGGATTTGTGGAAAGATATTGTGTAAATTTTGTTTTGTCATCGAATATCTTATTTTCTCCATCTATGGTAATTGAGAGTTTTACTGGATATAGTAGCCTGGGCTGGCATTTGTGTTCTTGTAGGGTCTGCATGACATCTGCCCAGGATCTTCTAGCTTTCATAGTCTCTAGTGAGAAGTCTGCCGTAATTCTGATAGGCCTGCCTTTATATGTTACTTGCCTTTTTTCCCTTACTGCTTTTAAAAATCTTTCTTTGTTTAGTGCATTTGATGTTTTTATTATTATGTGACAGGAGGAATTTCTTTTCTTTTTTGGAGTTCTGTAGGCTTCTTGTATGTTCATGGACATCTCTTTCTTTAGGTTAGGGAAGTTTTCCTCTACAATTTTGTTAAAGATATTTATTGGCCCATTACATTGGGAGTCTTCACTCTCTTCTATACCTATTATCCTTAGGTTTAGTCTTCTCATTGCATCCTGGATTTTCTGGATGTTTTGGGTTAGGAGCTTTTTGCTTTTTGCATTTTCTTTGACTGTTGTGTCAATGTTTTCTATGGTGTCTTCTGCCCCGAGATTCTCTCTTCTATCTCTTGTATTCTGTTGGTGATGCTTGCATCTATGATTCCTGATTTCTTTCCTAGGTTTTGTATGGCCAGGGTTGTCTCTCCTTCTGTTTTCTTTATCATTTCTATTTCCATTTTTAGATTCTGGATGGTTTTGCTCATTTCCTTCACCTGTTTGATTGTGTTTTCCTGTAGTTCTTTAAGGGATTTTTATGTTTCCTCTTTAAGAGCTTCTAGCTCTTTACCTATATTCTTCTGTATTTCTTTGAGGGTGCTATTTATGTCTTTCTTAAGGTCCTGTATCATCGTCACAATAAGTGATTTTATATCTGAATCTTGCGTTTCCATTGTGATAGTGTGTACAGGACTGGCTATGGTGGGAGAATTTGGTTCTGATGATGCCGAGTGACCTTGGTTTTTGTTGTTTATTTTCTTATGCTTGCCCCCGACCATCTGGTTATCTCTAGGGCTACCTGCCCTTGCTAATTCTGACTGGAGTCAGTCCTTCCTGTGAATCTAGTTGTATCAGAACTCCTCAGACTCAGGCAGTCTCTGTGGTCCTGTGATTTTGGGATCCTGTGACTTTGGGCTTGTTAGAGCACCTGAGAGTGCAGCAGCTTCCTCTGGGTGTTGTGGGACTGGCTGGGAAGCCTGGGCCCAATATCTGCTCAGGACACCAGCCCAGAGAGACCAGAAAGAACTGGAGCCACTCTGCTGGTGGAGTTCCTGTGTGCCTGGTCCGGCAGGTCCTAGTTACTCCAGGTGTTGGGACAGATGTTGGGTCCCCCTCACCTCTGATCCTGAGAGTTTCAGAGTGCCTGGGAGTGGAGTTTCCTCTGGGTGTTGTGGGACTGGCTGCAGAGCTTGTGCCCAAGGTCTGCTCAGGACACCAGCCCAGAGACCTGAAGGAACCCAAGCTACTCTCGTTCTAGTTCTTTTGAAAACTGCTATTATGAATTGTTAAGGATGATGAAAATACAAGTTGGGACAACTATTAGGGACAGTTAAGAAATACAAATTAATAGTTAGGTAGTCAAACCCATAGTTATAAATATTTTCAAGGTTATTCAGATAGTAAATAGTTAAGAATAAAAAAAAATGTTTGACAATTCAGTTATACAATGGATAGTTGGTTTTCAAAACCCTTAGAGATCCACAGAAAATGATGTTTGATATCATTTCGTTATTAAACATCATTTGTTATGAGATAGATCTGCTCCTGTACCCCATTCCACTTCAAAGAAGATGATGAACATAAATAACCTCCATGTTTCTTCAATTATGACAAGCTAGCTATTGGGCAAAGAAAATGTCCATGGTTCAAATACAGACAAATCTGTCCAGAGAGCTCAAACAGACATAGAGAAGTCAACTGCCAAGCTCTTTTAAGACAGCTTAAGCAAGTCTTTTATAATTCCTGCTTGACAAAATATATGTCAGATATACTGGGCCAGAAGGCTGAAGATGGATGCACCAATATTGTAGAAACAATATTTGGGACTGCCTAGGCATTCAGTTGTCTTTGTCATTTCTATAATTTTTGGAAGCTGTACCCCAAAACTTTCTGAATACTCAAATATTTATTCCTTCTCATGGTGTTGAAGACTAGATAGTCAGAGTCTAGCAATTAAACTAACATTGTTTCACAAACAATTAAACTTACATTGTTTCACATTTAGAAAGACAAACTACTGTCCAGAAGAACAAAAACATGATTATAAAACCCTCAGATATTTTGAGATGGTCACCAAGTGACAATTTTTGTAATATGCATAGAATGCTCAGAGATAATGAATTAGACAAAACTAAAATAATTGAGTCAGAGAAGATTAAAAATATGCCCTTTTTCACACACACAAAAATAAGAAAGATATTTCTTGTTTTGTGAAAGGGTATATGGGAACAAAATTACACATCATAAGAATGTCACGAAAGTCAGATTTTGAAGATTTCCCCACCAAATTCCATGTTGTATATGTTACAATCGACATGGATATGTTGTAACTTTTAAAAGATCAGTGGTAAGCACATAGCTTAGTGGCATGTGCATATTCTAGGGGACTGGAGGAGTCCACAACAGTCATATTTCTTCTTTGCAGAAAAGCAATGAGTTTTTTTTCCAGGAAAAGTTATTATGTGATTATGTCATATTTATCCTAATTTCCTCATCCATATCCCCATTTTACTCTCTCTGGGGTTCTTTTGATCTCAGTAATTCATATTTTACTCTGATTCCATTTTGTTCATTGTTTTCACATGAAAGAAAATGTAATACTTGCCTTTGTGAGGCTAATATTTTAAGAAGATGTATGTTTTTAATTTTTCTACAAAATTTTCAAGGCAATGATAACATTTGAGGATGTAGTAACTACATACTAGAATCAATGAATAACAGTTAGGAACTGAAAATCTGGTTCACTGGGGGAAAGCTCATAGTGATTTTGCAAATGAACTGAGTCCATTCCCAGCAAGTACACCAGGTGGCTTGCAACTGCATTTAATTCCAGTTCCATAGGACCCAATGTGCTCTTCTTGCAGCTGTAGGCATCAGGAAATGCACATGGTGCACATTCCTGCAATGAAGCACATGAACATACACAAAATAAAAATCTCAGGGCCTAAGAGGGAGCTTGGTGACTGAGAGCACTGATAGCTCTTCTAGAGGACCCAGGTTTTATTTCTTGAACTAAATGTTGGCATACAAGTGTCTATAATGCCAGTTCTCCTGGGTCTAAGGCTATCTTCTGTCCTCTGAAGGAATATTATGCATGTGGTGCACAGACATAAATGCAGGAAAAATTAACATACATATAAAATGAAGGTATGAACACATGTATGAATATGTGTATATGTATGAGAGGGGAGAGAGAGAGAGAGATCATAAGGTCTGGTCTCAGATGTGTATTTTTTCATAAAAAATGCTTATTATTGGATAAATCTTATAATAAGATTCTATGTATTTGAAAATTGCTTATTATTGGATAATAAATACTATAAAAGTAAAAAAAAACACTATAATAAAACAACCATGATCAAATCATCTGAGAAAGGAGTCTATTAAAAGAAGATTGACATTTTCAAACTGTAGTCTTGGCATTCTACAATAGATAAAGGGATATTGCAATATACAAGAAGAGAGAAATTACCTTGGCTCATGCAATATTTGGAGGAAGCTATCTCTTATTACAGAAGGATAAAAACAGGCTGCAAATAGACTTGAAATTGGTGATGAGAATAAATGGGAAATATATTGGAAAGCATATTTCTAAAAATATAAACATACTTACTCCCCAAACTTCTGAGCTTTTGAAGTAGCTTGTAAAAATTACATGTATAGAAGAGATTGAGTAAAATATGACAAATGTGCAAACCAGGATGAGGATAGTTTGGGTGGCTTGGTTCTCAGGAAAGACTTTTAGAAAATGTTGAGCACAATGGATATGCTTGACTTGTCTCTTGTGTCTGTAGAGGATACTCACCATGGAGATACTTGAACAGGCCATGAGACTCAGACACAAACTGTCAGAGAAGCAGAGTAGAAACATATACAGTGCAGTTGTCACATTTCTAGAAGTAAACCATGAGCAGTATCCATAATATAGCACGTTAGTTACATTTTTGTTGTACCTGGGTCCTAACATCCTTGCTGGAGTCAAGATATTTAGAAGCAGGTGCACAAGCCAACTGACTGAGCAGGAAGGACCAATGTACTTGGTGGCTTTGTGTTTAAACATCATTCACCTGGTGTTGCTGGGGGTAATCATTATTGCTTGTAAGCAACTCAGTAGGCACATAGTATACAAGGACACCCCTCTGACTATTCGGTAAATATAAGCTACCAATTTACAACCAATATCATACAGGAAATATTTAAAACCCAAATATGACAGTGTCTCTGGAATGCCTTTTGAAATGATAGTCAAGCAGTTAGCAAAAGTCAAGTGCTCTATAATCTTGTCTTTGGGCATGAAATGCTTTCTGGTGACTATCATAAAGATATAATGAAATAGTATTGAGGAATTACCAAGAATTCCCACTGTAATATGAAAGAAGAATATTCCCATTGCCAAATTTGCAGAAATCATTTTCATTCCTATTAAAAAGTTAAATAAATTTAGTATGATTGTGACCTTTGAAATAAACTGAGTGTCCATTATTTCATAGAATTAGCTTAAAGAAAATAATTATCACTTTATTGAACTTATGTAGCTCTTTCACTGAAGAATGTTTAGAAGTTTTTTCTTTATATAAGTACATATTCCTTTATTATTTCAATGAAAAAATATTAGATATGTTTACTAAAGTTTAATGTTTTCTCTGGATGTGGTAGTGGACCTCTTTCACTTTAGAACTCAAGAGACAGAGGAAAACAGATCTATGAATTTGTGGCTAATCTGGTCTACAGAGACAGTTCCAGGACAGTCATTGGTACACACGGAGAAAAATAATCTCAAAAAGCATAAAAGAAAACAAGGAAGCTTAACATAGTCATTTTTTTTGATTAAACACAATGATTGAGGTCAGTTTTCAACTATTGCATACTTAAAATATGCTATTATTATTTCTGAAATTCAAATGAAACAATTAAAATTCATCATGAATAACAAAAGAAAATATTTGCAAATAATATTCACAATGAGTGATTAAATATTTAGAATACCAAAATATTTAATTTTAAGATTTATCTTGTTTTAAATGATGTGTGTGTGTTTGGCTATTGCATGTGAATGTGAGTGCCAGCAGAAACCAGAGCCTTGTGATTTCTTTCATTCAGATTTATAAATCATTGTGAGCTACCAGTAAGAGCTAGGAACTGAACACAGATCCAAAGTTATAGCAGTATGAACTTTTAAACACTGACTCCCCTCTCTACCATAAAAAACAATATTTAAACTAAATTTGAAAGTATAAAATAAAACCAAATAAAATACATAAAACAAATGAGAAATTGGATTCATGACTGGCATAATTTTATAAACTGTTTAGAAATGTCCAAAATGTGTGCAAAATGAGGCTCAACATCAGTATACAGTAATGGGGTGCTAGTGGGAGTAGTAAGGAGAGATTATTACAAAGCTTACAAACATGTATTTAAAATGTACAAAAATAAAAGCAGTTTTAAACACTGAGTATATGGAGAAATCACAACCACAATACAGACTATATGGAAAGCACAATGTTGTAGACACTATACAATTTACTATTGTTTTTCTTTAACAAAATTTAAAAAATGATTACCAAGTTTCAATGTAGTGCTACTGCATCTTCCACAAATTGAATCATCAATTCTTGTTATTAATAATGACAAATACTGGACAAGAATCTGGAGATATAATAGGATATCATGACACACAGGAAGTGACAAGTATTGAGTAAAGATAAATGAGAAATCTAGTTTTCCCAGCCATTACCTACAGAGTCTCAGCAGTTCTCAGGAAGAATTTGAAATGGTGAAATCATTCCTTTCTTGAATGTTTGGTATGAATAGGTGCCTTGAACTTCCAATTCTGATAAATTCGTGTAAAATGGATATCCAACTGCAGACTAATGGGATTATGCCTATATCTCTACACCTTGCACAAAAATTAATATTAAATTATCCAAAGCTGAAATACTAAAACTCTCAGAGGAAAGTGCTAATAATGTAAGATGTAGGTAGAGGCAATAGGATAGGACATGCACTAAAATTTAATGAGTAGAATTGCATTAAAAGCTTTCTGCACATTAAATGAAATTGCCATTCAAGTGGAGATATAACCTAGAGAATGGGAGAAAATCATTGACTTCTGTATTTCAACCAGGAGTTTAAAACCTAGAATACATAAAGAAAAGTAAAGATTAAACAGTCTCCTCAAAAACTTTCAAGTCAACAAGCATGTTAATGAAATGGGAGAGATTTCTTCATGAATGAAGCACAATTTGGTAGTAAACTCTCAAAAAGTGTTCAATGTATTTAGCTACCAGAAAAATAAAAATTACAAATGCTTTGAGATACCATTACATCCCTGATAATGATTAACATCAAGAAAATAGATACCAACAAATGCTTATGCTGACATGGGGGAAAATATCTTCGTTCTATACTGGTAGGAGAGGTATTATTACTTTTATTACAGAAATAGGTGCAAAGATTTGTCAATAAAACAATTATAGGATTACAGTATGGCATAAAACTATGTAATTTTGGCCATACACGCCAAGGAATCTATGTCCTACCACAAAGATACATCTATGTAAATTGCTGCATTATTCACAATAGCAAAAAAGTGATGTTCATCCTAGAGGTTTATCAGCAGTTAGTGAAAGTGTGCTATCTAGATACAGTGGAATTTCAATCATCTGCAAAGGAAAATGAGATCATGAAAATTTCAAGAGCTAGATGAACTTGCAAAGAATTCAGAAAGGTGACACAAAGTTATAGGAAAAAACACATGCTCTTTCTGAAGCAAGGACATGGATCACAATGTCCACATATATGTAAGTGTTGAGAGAAAGTAGATATGGGCTATGAAACCAGAAAATAGGTCAAAAATGGGGGAAAAGTGTTGTGGAATCAAAGGAAGGGTAATAGGACAATGTGTCATTAAACTATGAGTAAAGATGAATTAAAATCAGGATCTTGAAGAAGTACCTTTATAGTCACTTTCATAGCAGAATCATTCTAGCAGCAGGAAGATGCAATTATTCCACATGTTCATCAACAAAGACATGCATGAAAACAACATGGTAGACACAAACAGTGGCATAGCATTTATCCTCAAAGATGAAAGTTAACACATTCTAAAACATAGATGACTACAATAGGTGCTATAACCATGCATACTGACCACCTAGCTGTGGTAACTACAATGATCAATTACAAGTACACAGAAACTAAAATAATGAGGCCAGAAAGATGGCTCAGCAGGTAAATGTACTTTCCAAGAAGTCCAATGACCAAAGTTCAATCCAAGGTCCCAATCATGAATGGACAGACAGTCTGAAAACATATCTTCTAGCCTCCACACACATATGCTCTCTTATGTACACATGCCTTCCCCAACAATATATATATTATAACAAACATTTAAAAAAGCATTAGAATGATGATCAGCAGGCATGGGAGTAGAAAGCAATGAATGTTTGTTTCAAGTTTTGTGTTTGTGATGAACTATTCTGGAGCTCACCTGAGGAGCAGTAGAACTCACACAACTTAACTGTATACTCACAATGGTTAATCTGGTAACTATTTATAGTTTGATATTAGTTTCAATGTTAAATGTAGGGGATTGTGGTTAATACATTAGAAGTTCTGATAACTAAGAGTACTACAGAAGTGACCATCTAAATTCAAACTGTCTTTACTTAATAAGTTAGCGATATTGAGTTTAAGGTCACAATGATGAATTTGTATTTTTGTCTGTGAGAAAAATATAAAAGTGTACTAGTTATGAGTATAATATAGTGGAGTTTTGTTGTTGTTTTGGGGTGGTTTCACAGTAATCCCTGACATCAGCAATATATATGATATCTTCTGAAACTTTAGACAGTGGTCAATATAATATGAGTAGAAAAAGCCAAACGTACCTGTGTTTATTTTCCAGAAGTGCACAGGGTGAAGTAGACAGGCTTCATATGACAAGAGCACTGTATCTGTATGTTCTTACACATAACATGTGAGCTGGACTCATATCATAACCAGTTTTGGGCTACATTTTATAAATGTGGAGCTAGAATCAGGAAAATAGTTGTCATATTTCAAATAGTCAAAATACTAAGACAATAAACATAATCCTAACATGTTTTTACTCCTTTCCTGTGATCCATTAAAGTTTTACCTAAATTTCCAAATACCCATAAAATTCATTTTTTTCTGGTAAAAATTCATCCTATAATTCTACAATTGATGAGACAATTTAATTTACTTGTATCAGTATTCTATTTCACACATTCCTATGATCTAATTTTTTGAGACACAAAAACATAATGTAGAGTTTTCCAAATGTATATGAATAACTGAGTGGAAGGAAGGAAAAGAACAAAAACTACCCAAAGCTATTTAGCACATGATGGGGAGGTAGCTCATGGCTTTTCCAGATTTTGCAAATCCATGGGAGTGATCCCCAGTGTCATCTGTAAAGAAAAAGGAAGAATCCAAATAAATCTTTCTTTTAAAACTAAGAATTAGATAGAATCATTGAAAAAGAGACAGAGATAAGATAAAGGATATGAAGATGGTGAAAAAGAGACAGAGACAAAGTGATGAGAGGAAAGAAGAAAATGAGGTGATATCGGTGATAAAAGAGACTCAGTAGCAGTTTATGTAAGGAAGAGGGTCACACAGCTTAGGGAGGACTGGAGACAGTGGACTGTGCCAAGTTGAAATTATTCAATTTTATCAAAAGCCCATTCAAGTTTTCACTCCTAATACCAGAGCCCCATATTCCTATCCTACCTTTTCTGTCACCTTTCTTTTTTCTTTTTTCTTTTTTCCTTCCTTCCTTCCTTCCTTCCTTCCTTCCTTCCTTCCTTCCTTCCTTCCTTCTTCTAGATTTCCTTCCTTCCTTCTTTCCTTCTTTCCTTCTTTCCTTCCTTTCCTCTTTCCATCCTTTCTTCCTCCCTTCTTCTCTCTGTTCCTTCTTTCTTTCCTTTTTCCTTCCTTTCTGCCCCTCTTTTCCTTTTTCCTTCCTTTCTGCCCCTCCACCTCTCTCCTTTTATCTCCCCTGGTTTCACTTTCTACTTTCCTTCTATTGCTCCTTACTTCCTTCTTTTCAGCAGAGTTTTTGAAATAGCTCATAATACAGTTTTCAAGTGTAACTAGTATAAAGAAAGGTAGTTGGGGAAGAAAATAATATGCATCAAAGAAAAGGAACATGGCTTCTTCTATAACTGTTTTAGTACATAATTAGTAGTTTTAGGCTTGTGAAAGCGTCATCAGGCAGACAACAGCATATGTTCCTGCCATTATTTAGGCCTTTCTACATGAATATCTCCTTCTTGCCTAGTTAGTAGAAGTTTACCAGCAGAGGTGAATCAATGGTAAATCCATTGACAAGCTATAGCCCAGACCTTCACCAGTACAGAATTCTGAAAGTTATCCTCCCTCCTTCTTACTGACATTGTGGAATCAATACTTAGAAAAACACTTCAGTTTTGGTATCTATACATCTGTAACTTTGGATTGCAGTTTCCATCAGCAGCCTTGATCATCTCCTATTTACTTGCTGGTAGTTGGAGTACATTTCAAAAGTCTGCAAGGGGCATGGCACAGAACATAACAACTCATAGCCCCCATCTGAGGATCTGAATGTCAGGGACCTAATTCCCATACAGTGGAAGAGGTAAGGGGGAGCCTTTCTGGAACACTGTGAGATTCTCATCATTGTGTCATTCAAACCAGAACCTACTATACTCTCACATTGGCTACAATCTTAAACTTTAAGCACACATAAGATGAAAAGATATTTCAGTGGATAAAAGTACTTGAATTACAATTTCAGTGACCTAAATTTGGAACTAAAGAACATAGCAAATGTCACATCACTAGCTAGAGAGATGGCTCAGGGCTTAAGAACACTTCTTACTTGTTTAGATGAACCAGGCTTATTTCCTAGCACTTTTGTGGCTGCTCACAATTGCTCTTCTTATCCAGAGTTCTGATGTTCTTGTGACATACAAGGGCTCCTTTACATATGTGGCACACACACACACACACACACACACACACACACACACACACACACACCATGGCACAGGAAGATAAAATAAAATATATCTGTCATGTTAGCTTTCTAAGAGCATGTAGAACAAAGATATAAGGTTTGGTGTGAGCTTCGCATCCACTTTGCCTAAAGTAAACTTGGTGAATTAGAGAGACTCTATCTCAAAGAAGTTGAAAGTAGGGCCAACAGCCCTACATGGTGGCACTCAAAACACCATAGGATAAGTAAACATATTATACATAACACAAAGGAGATACGCAAAAGAATCAGTACTTATTTACTAATGAGAAGTAAAATATCTTTCACTATTTAGGTGTGAGGCCTATGTTCCGCCCTGCTGCTATAGTGCTGGGCAAAGCTAATGGGGAGGCGAATCCTGGGGAGTGTTTGATTCTGTTTCCCTGTGCAGCTGCCATCAGGTGTTGGGTTTTAGGGAAGCTCCAAGACACCCCTCAGGATGGGAAAACCCAGTCTAAGATAGAGAGGGGTTGAAGCTGGAGTTCCCTGACTCCTGGACACCCAACTGGAATGCTGCCCAGAGAAATTGGGAATGAAGTGTCTTGGCTGGGACCACGTGCTCCCAAACTTCTGGACATCCAGACATAGCTGAGTCTCATAGCTTGAGTTGGGAGCAGAGTCAAGGGCTCCCAGGCTGATAACAGTGTCTAGCCTGGGCCCTGGAGGAAATGGGAACTGTGGTTTAGCTCATCTGTGATTGTCTTTAGCTTGGCAGTGGTTGTCTGGAAGCACAGAGTGGCCTTCTACAGGATACTTAGATTGTACCTGTGTAAGTGAAGACCTTCTCCATGATCCCCATGGTAGTTATTGACAGTCCATGTTTATCCATACCATTTATTCACTGTTCATTGTGGAAAATGGACATATACCAGCTCCTCAGGGTGAACCAGAGATTAAATACCTTTTTCAGGGAGGAATGTATGGGAAGGGAAGCTTATTGGCTAAACCTTCAGGGCCTCTAGGTGGAGAACTCTGTTCTGGGCTACATGAGCAACGCTGGGAGTGTGACATGTGTTCCCTACCAGAAACCATTTCAGGTGTGTACTCAGGTTTCCTGGGTCTTCGACCCACTCTATCTTACCAAGTTTCCTGGCATGGTTCCACTTGGGAAACTTTAGTGTGCAAACTGACAAGCTACTCATCTTTTTCCCCCTCACATGATGGTGGGATTTGGAGAACAGATTGAAGGATAAATCCAAAAGTTAAATGAAACATTCTCACTAGTTAACTCCTATATAGAAGCTACATGCTTCTTCATTTGTAGATGAGACACTGATGAAGTCCTCTTAGCCTTGGTGAGGAAAATATACAGTTCAGTCCAATTCGTGGTATGTTGGTGACTGGCAGACCTATGTTTAAAAGAGGAGTAGGTGTAGGGCTTCTCTCCTGTGTGAATCCTCTTGTGAGTTTGCAAGTTGTTCTTGTATCTAAAGGATTTTCCACACGTACTATGCATGAAAGTCTTTTCTGACTTAAGCAAGATCTCAGGAACTCAGAGGTCTGAGACTCAGTAGAATACTTAATGACATTGGGTACAGAGAAATGAAGTCTTTTTCTTGTGTTTTCTCTGGTGGACCCATACATTACAGGAATATTAAAAAGTTCTAGAACATTCCTCACATTTTAATGGTTTGGGGTCTCTGTATGGTCTTGATGGTCTTTCCTTGATAAGGAAACCACTTTATAATTCTGGAAGACAGGGAGATGCATAGAGGTAGGCTACTTTGGTTTGGGGGAAAAAAAACCCTCATTCATCCATAGGAACATCTTCAGAAATGGTTGCCTTCAAACTCAGTTCTTGGGACAAGGATTTGTAATGACTAGCTTTTCAGGCATCCCATGGATTTCCACAAAAACTTTTCTCTTCAGGCTCAGGATAGTTCTCTCTCTGGATAATGAGAAAGGGGTTGATCACATTCTCATGATAATTAACACCACTACTTACTTCAATAGCATTCTAGAAAGTATTTCAGCCAAATTCATTGTTTTTATATCAAGTGAAAATAAGAAAATCTATGAAACTATAGCCCCATTCAACACCTTTCTTCTGTCCAGCTTCCCTAATAACCTGTTGCCAATAACATATTTTGGGGTATCAGCAAGGATGTCCTTGTATTCTCTTGTGTTGGTGTTGTTTTTGACTTCTGATCCTGTGTTCTCACTTATGGCTCATTTCATAATTGTTAAATTTTCCAGATTTCTAGAGTGTTTTGGATCCCAAACAGAGTCAAGTCTTTGACAGAGGAAGAAGACAGGGGAGTAAGAGGTGTCCAAGAGGTGTCTGAAGAGCAACAAAGAAAAGACAGAGCCTAAACCAGGCTCATCTCTGGAGAGAGAGAGAATGGGAGAGAGAAAGAGAAAGAGATACAGAGACAGAGGCAGAGAGAGACAGAGAGAGATTTTATTTAATTTTGAGAAAGCATGAGGTTTGAGAGACATAGTATGAAGATGTAGTCTTAGGAAGAATTAAAATGGTGTGAACAAAGCCAGTGGCTTTTTGTTTTCTCTTCTTTTTTCTTTCCTTTTCTATTTTTTACTGTTTACTTGTTTTTCAAAGGGGTTACTTGTAGCCTAATCTGGTCAGAAACTCAATAAGAACTGAGAATTGACTTGTGTTCTAATTCAGTGGGTTTCTCCTGCCAGTGCTGTGGTTGTACCATTGCCCTGCTACTTCAAGTATTCTTTTCGTGTGCTTTTCTGCTTTATTTAGTTTTTAAAAAACAGCCACTTTATAAAGCTCCCATTGTTCTGGTACTCCATACATAGTCTAGGCTGTTCTCAAACACCCAGAGATTCACTGTCTCTGTATCCTTAGTGCTGGGATTAAAGGTGTATGATTGGAATTTAGAAGCACTATAATTAGTGTGAATTGTGTCTCCTGAATTTCCCATGCCATGTTTTTTTTTTTAATAAGAAAAAATTGTATTTACTTAGAAGCATTCAGAATGTCAACAAAACAGCCACATTATTATTATTATTATTATTATTATTATTATTATTATTATTGCAATTACAGAGTGGTATCCAGTTAACAGAAGAACAATTATCTTCGTATAAGCTGCATCAGAGACAACTGAAGATGAAAAAAAAAACCAAAAATAAAACCAAAAGGAAAAAAACAAAAACAAAAACAAAACAAAAAACAAACTACTGTCCCCATATATAACTAATTTGTGCTGTGCACCAACAAGAACCTGCTTTAACTTTCCATGCCAATTTACAACCCCCAGACTGTACCAGGCAAGATTAGTGGCTATTGAAAAATACCACCAGGACAGGTCTATCTAAAGACACATTCGGTAGTGTGTTAACTATACAAAAAAAAAAAAAAAAAAAAGACACTGTACAGTTTAAAAACAAATCTTACACAGCCTTACACTTCAATTTTTTTCTTTAAAAGGAGTGAGTTGTGTATAGGGGGGTTAAATGCTTTATAGACAAGAAAAAAAACTGCGCTAGAACTAACTTATTCATCATGATCACCTTCTTCCTCCTCATCCTCATCCTCTTCATCCTCCTCATCATCTTCCTCTTCCTTCTTTTTCTTACTCTTTTCAGCCTTGATCACCCCCTTTTTCATTGTATCAGGTTTTCCTTTAGCTCTGTAGGCAGCAATATCCTTCTCGTACTTCTCCTTCAGCTTGGCAGCCTTCTTCTCATAGGGCTGCTTGTCATCTGCTACAGTGTTGTTCCATATCTCTCCTAGTTTCTTTGCAACATCACCAATGGATAAGCCAGGATGCTCGCCTTTGATTTTGGGGCAGTACTCAGAACAGAACAAGAAGAAGGCTGAAGGAGGCCTCTGGAGTGCACTGGGGTCCTTGAACTTCTTTTTGGTCTCCTCTTTGAGGGGGATGTCGGTTTTCATTTCTCTTTCATAACGAGCCTTGTCAGCCTTTGCCATATCTTCGAATTTCCCCTTTTCTTTAGCAGACATGGTCTTCCACCTCTCTGAGCACTTCTTGGAGAACTCTGAGAAGTTGACAGAAGCATCTGGGTGCTTCTTCTTGTGCTCCTACCGGCAAGTTTGCACAAAGAATGCATATGAGGACATTTTGCCTCTCAGTTTCTTAGGATCTCTTTTGCCCACGTTTAGTTGATTTTCCTTCACGAGGCACAGAGTCGCCCGGTGCCCGTCCAGCTCTCGCTTGCCCCTGTCTCTATGGAGCTCAATGTACTGCAATGGCTCCCCATGCCATATTTTTAACCACAAAGACTCTGCTCTTATTTCAAGAATCTATGACCTCAACACAAAAGACAAATACTAAATGCAATTATGCCTAAGAAGGTTGGAGGCTTGGGGATTAGAAATTCTGAATTCTAAGTTACTCTAAAAGCATAACATTGAAAAATTTGAATACTGAAACCTCAAGCTGCAGTTCTGCTTGAAAAATACAAAATAACACATGGCAGGGTTGGAAAGCCAAATTCAGATCATGGTTTAGCCACAAGAAATGCTAATGATTGAATCTTCAGTATAAAGATACATCATTTTTCTGCATTGATATTCATTCCTGTTGATGATGTTTTGAAAAGTAGTAAATTAAAGCAATTTTGGCCAGAATAATCATTACTATGAAAATATTGCTTTCCTGAATATAACTAATACGTACTCCATTATGTAGCAATATTTTCTTTCTCTATGTACATTTCTGAGGACACAATTGATTCAAACATTAGAACGCTTGAAGAAAGCCAGTAGACTTTAACCACAGCATGCAGGTGATATTCCTAATATAGTTCCCTGAGTTTGAGGCCAGTCTGGAATAAGTAGGGAGTTCCAAGAGAGCAAGGGTTACATAAAGGGAAATGGTGCCAACAAAACAAAATATAACAGGCAAACAGAGTATGCTTTAAGAAGTGAGGCTGCCCTGGAACTTGAAACTCCAGATTTCTGTCTACTCCATTATATTTCCTCCCCTGACCACAGTTCTCACACCATGCCTATTTCACACGTTTCCCCAAAAGAACCACATGTCTCTCTCTTTGTAGAGAGAGCTTATCCTGAATCATCTCGATCTTATTTATATTGTTCTCCCAACTCCTACTGGATGCCTCATGGCATCCCTCATATTCCACTGTCAACCATTTGACCTGCTCACTGAAGTGTTCAGGATCCAAAACTGTGGGAAATAAGTGTTTTTTGACAACAATGAAATCAGCTATATGTGAGAAAACAGTATCAGAATTCATGAAAAATAAAAGACTATTTTAATACCATGCTGTTGTAATACTCCATCTATAGTGATCCTTATTCACAGGCTCTGTCTGGATTTGTGCCTGCATGTTCTTGTCCTATTTTATTTGCTGACAGGAGTGCTTTTCAACTCAAATCTAGAGCCATAACATCATCTACACATGGGACTGTGAAAACTTGTAACTGACTTTCCACCAATCACATGTCAGTGCAAAAGTGTCCTCATCACAGAAATAAATGCAATGATATAGTTAGGCATAACTAGAAAGAGACCATTTTTATGAGCACACAGTCTCACAAGGAGGGATACCAAAGGCAAAGAGAGACAATGTTAAGAACATGAAGTTGGTTCATTGCAACAATAAATATGGGGCAACCGAGAGCTTTCTCTAATGCTCAGACATCCTTGAGGATTTCTGTAAACTCTGAAGGACTGCTAAACAAAGAGTCATGAAGGAAGAAGATTCAGTGAATGGTTTTTGTCTTCCTTTATTCAAGTTATATTTCCTAAAACATGGATTGACTTTTACTGTGCAGTTGTCATTCATTCTTTGTGAACTCTACTGTAGTCCACTCCATGTTTATAAACTAACATATGGATTATTAAATATGTAGTCATTTATTTGGTGTTAATTTGCTAATTTGCCCTGGACTTCCCTTTAATAGATTGTAGCACAGGCATGTGTTTTCATGTATAGATTTTTAGAAGTGATTGTGGTTTTAGAGTATTTACTTATTTAGTTATTTATTTACATCCCAATTGCACTTTCCCCTTTTCTTCTCCTTCCAGTCTCTCCTCTTTATCTCCCTTCTGCCCTCCCATACATGCTTCCTCCTTTTCTGTTCAGAAAAGGGCAAGCTTCACTTGGATATCAACCAGCCATGGCATATCAAGTTCCCATATGTTTAGTCATCTCCTGCCATATTAAGGCTAGAGGAGGCAACTCAGTAGGAGAAAAGTGTCCCAGTAGCTGGCAACTTAGTCTAATAAAGTCAACTGCCCTGCTTCCACTTTCAGAAGGACCACAAGAAGATCAATTTATAGAACAGTAACACATCTGTAGTGAGACTAGATCAGTTTCATGCTTACTCCTTGGTTGATTGTTCAGACTCTGAACTCCTATGAACCCAGGTTAGTTGATTCTGTGGCTTTTCTTGTGATGTCCTAGATCCCTCAGCTCCTATATACTTCTTTCTCTTTTTCTACTGGTTCCCAAAAGCTCCGCCTAATATTTGGCTCTATGTCTCATCATCTGTTGGATTAGTTGCTCAATGAAGCTTCTCTGATGTCAATTTGGGTGGGCACCAGTCTATGAGTATACCAGAATATCATTAGGAATCATTTCATTGACTTTTTTCCTATTTTTGTTTGGGTCTCGTCATAGTTCACTGTGTTATTCATGCTCTGGGTCCTCGTTCCCCAGGCAGTCTCAGGCATGGGCTCCATCTCATGGTATATGTCTTAAGCTTGATCAGTTATTGGCTGGCCACTCCCATAATTTTTGCATTACCATTACTGCAGCACATTTTATAAGCAGACAAATTTTAGTTCAAAGATTTTGTGGCTGAGTTGGTGTCCCAGTCCCTCCACAGGAAGTCTTTTCTGGTTGCATTCAGAAAAGTACATTCAGGCTACATGTCCCCAACTGCTAGGAGTCATCCTCGTTAATCTCTGGAAGTTTCCATTACATTAGGTTTCTAACTTATATGGTTATGCCCCCCGTTTCCAATTGTCTTGATTAGTATTCTTTTCCTCCAGCTTCTCACTACATAATCCTTTATTTTCTCATGCCTATCCCTACACCTAGAACTATCTCTCCATTCCCTGGAGATGTTTATTATAATTCCCTTTCACAGTGAAATTAATGTGTTCCAAGCTTGAGTTCTACTCTTTACATATTTACATAGCTTCTCTTAGTCTGTGGATTTTAGAGTAGTTATCCTTTACTTTGTAGCTAATATCTACTTATAAGTGAATAATTATTATGTTTTTCTTCCTGTGACTGGGTTACCTCACACAGGTTGATCTGTCTAGTTTCATCCATTTATTTGAAAATTTCATAATGTCAATGCTTTTAATACCTGAGTAAAACTCCTCTGTGTAAGTGTAACACATTTTCTTTATATACAATTCAGTTGAGGGACATATGGGTATATTTCAGTTTTTGCCTATTATCAACAAAGCTGCTATTACCATAGTTTGTTGAACAAGAGTTTTTGCAGTATCATAGAGTATCCTTTGAAATATATACCCAGGAGATAGCCTGTTTTATAATTGAGTCTTCATGTAGATTGAGTCCCAATTTTCTATGGAACTGCTATATTGATTTCTATTATGGATGTAAGTGGATTGTTGTTAATATATGAGTTATTCTGTTTATGTTATATAGTACAGAGCTACATTGATGGTAGTCCACTAAAGTCACAGTTGCCATGGGCTTTTAGGTCAAATCTAGAGTCACAATGATGAGTTTATGTTTTTGTGTAAAAGGAAGAATTACAAATGTATTAGATAAGTATATAATATGGTAGAGTTTTGTTTTTGTTGTTTTGGTTTTGGTTACACACTTAACAACAGTCCATAATAGCAGGCAGATATATAATATCTTCTAAATTTTTAGACAGGGGCCATGACAATAGGAATAGGGAAAACTAAACATACATGTGTTTACAGAAGTGTATAGGCCTAAGTGTAGGCTACATGTGACAAGAGTACTATATCTGTATGCTATTTTAGATAACATGTGATCTGGAACCACATAACAAAAAATTTTAGGTGGAAAGTGTAGTGAAATTAAGAGTAATCAGAAAAACACATGCCATATTTCAGAATAGGTGGAGTACCAAGAAATAAAACGCACCACTTACATACATTTACTCCTTTCTTGTAATTCATTCAATTTAACTATTTTTCTTGATGTTTCAATAAAATTCAATTTTCCTAGTAGAAAAATCACCCTATAATTCTATCATTAATAAAAATTTAACTTACTAGTATCAGTATTCTTATCAACCATTTGTTTTAATCCATTTCTTAAGATACAAAACTAGAATATATCATTTTCCAGAAGTATATAAATTGGTACCTAAGAGGAAAGAAAAGAACAAAAATACTTCAGGACATTTAGACAAGTTGGGGATATAGCTCATGGCTTGTTCAGCTGTTGCAAGAATCTAGATGTGATCCCAAGAGTCATCAAAAATTTAAATAAGTTTCTCTCTTTTAAGAAACTAGGAAGAGACTTGCAAAATGAGATGGGGATAGTGTGAGAAAGATGGAGTAACAAACAGAGATACAGAGAAGAAAAATGAGAGACAGTCTAAGTGAAGGAAGAAAAGGAGAAAATGAGGTGACATTAGTGATAAGAAGGACTCCGCAACAGCTTATGGAAGGAACAGGGTTCACACAGCTTAGGGAGAATGGAGACAATCTGCTTTGCCTTGAATTTAAAACAGCCCAAATTTCATCTGAAAGCCCATGTATCTATTTCCTAAACAATACGAGAGTCCCTTTTCCCTTTCCTATTTAGGTCTTGATATCTTTCTCCCATTTTTCCTTTTTTAGTTCCTTTCTTCCTTCCTTCTTACCTTTCTTCCCTCTACTCTTCCATCCTTCCTTTCTTTCAGCAGAGCTATTTGAAGAAATTTTTATTATGGATTTTAAGTACAACTAAAATTAAGAGAGGCACTTGGTAAGATGCATAGGTTCTCCAAAACCTGTTTTCTAATATATTTCATTCTGTTTACTCCTATAGTCTGTGCCCTTACTTCAGTACTGGATGATATCATTATGGTGGCTGTGAACAGGAGAAGTGAGTCTCTCCTAAAACTGTGATGAGACAATCTCCATCTCTTAAAAGTTCAGGATCTCCTTTTATTCTTTTCCAGAATATTGGTCATTTTCAACTCAACTCTAGACCTATGATGACAGTACCTCCACAAGGCTCTGAAGTAACCTTTAAACACTTCAGTCCTGAGTTCCCATCAGCAAACACAATAAAAAAGGCAATGCAGAATTCATGACCAACTCCAAGGAAGCAAAGAGAAATCAGAAAGAAACTTTTCTGTTAGTCTTTGAAGCACATTTATGGCAGAGAGGCATGCAGAAGAAACAGGGCTTCATTGCTGTTGAAGTACAGGCAAGTTGCCTAGCCTTGTCACTGGATAGCCTTTCCCTTCCCCTAGCATCCTAGACTGTTTCAACATCTCAAATTGTTTGTTTCTAAAGACAAGCAAGTCAAATGCCTAACTGAGGTGCACGTTAATATGTCAAAACAGATGTAGGCTCCCAGACTCTCACAGCATTGTAAGTACCTCTTAAAAAATCTTGGCTCCTCTCAGCACTATCTGTGCCATCTAAATTTAACCTCTATAGACCATACCTTCTTTTCCTTTCTCTTAGTTTCTCTTTTCTATAAATCCAGACATTTTGTCTATGTGTTGTTGGCCTCTTGTTTCTATGCAGGGTGCTTCTTCTCTTGGTTCTTCTTATGTATTTTTGTCCTCCTGATTCCTTTCTCCCTTTCTCCCCTGTCTTAGTTCTTATATTGCTCTTTTCTTCCTCCTTTTTTCTTCTCATGGCATATTCAGTGTACTGGCTATGTCAAAAGTACTGCTTTCTTTATATGTTTTGAACTCTTCTAGTTGCCTCTGGTTCTTCTATCTTTCATATCTACAATAAAAACCTTCTCAACCTTACCTTGGTGAGGCATGTACAAATTTCTTTAAGAAAATTTCTAAGTATTATGTGATATGGGATAGTGAATCTATCATAGCTTTGTGTGCATTATATTCTCCAAGTAAAGGTTTTGAAATAACTCATCCATTTTGTGTTTATTATCGTTTGTTGGCTTCATATAGTAGAAAACTCCAATGTATGTGCATTAAAGAATTCATATTGCTGGTTTCGGACTTGATATGTTTAGTGTAAGCTCTCATGAAAGATTTTCATCCATGAATCAAATAAAGTTTCCTAAAAATAATTACCCTGTGGTTGGAGAATTAGATCAGGAAAGAAGAACAATTGGTCCCTTCTTAGAGGATCCTGTCAAGTTCCCAGAATCCACTTGTTGGTTAGCAGTTAGATTTATATAATATCAAAAAGTTTTCTGAAATGATTAAAATATTCAATGTGCATAAACGTTTGAGGGTTTACATGTACATATACATATGTATTAATGTATGTGTATATGTATGTATCCTTTTTGATTCTGTTGGAATTTTTACATCAGTTTTAACGTATATAATCATGGATATATAACATATATACCCAATGACTAATTTTGTATTTTAAACATGAGAAACCTGTGCCATTTTACCTTAAAATTAGGACTTTATTAAAAGATTGATTTTTTTACAGTTAATATATGAAATTGTGATTCCCACATTTGATTGCTGATTTTATGGAGAGGGTGTGTCATATTGACAATATAAAATTGTGATCCTACATTTGATTACTGATATTATTTCAAGGGTGTTTCAAAGAGGTTCTATTGAGGACAGAAAATCCACTTTGAACCTGTTTGATATTATTCCATGGGCTGATGTAAATTCCTAATAAAAATGGCCAAAGAAAAAGGACTAAACACAGAAATTCACATCTGTGTTTCCTGACTGTGAACTAGAAATTAACACATACTCTATACTTCTCTCTCTACAAATCCATCTTCCATTACTGCTTCTATCTTACTATGATTGACAGAAAATCATACTGTGGGATTAAACAAATCTTTCCTTCTTTGAGTTGCATTTGCCAGGTATTTTGTCAGAGGAACAAAAAAGATAAATAACACATCTATAAAATGGTTTCTTACAAAATAACTACTGATCACTCTATATTATGGAAGAGTAAATCATAGAAATCTTAGTTTAAAAGAATATGGGAATATCTAAGGATATAGAGATGACCAGGGCTCATTTCATACTTTGAGGAAGCTATCTCTTACTTGAGCAGGGTAAAAACAGACTGGAACTAGTCTTCATATTGGTGAGGAGAACAAAGGGGCAAAATATTGGAAAGCATATTTCTACAATTGTAAATACATTTACTCCCCATAGCACTGGATATTTGGAGCAGGTTCTAAAAACAGTCACAATGGAAGAGTAAGAGTAAGAAATGACAAAGGTGCACAGCAGGATGAGGATAGTCTGGGTGGCTCTGTCTTCAGGTGAGACTTTCAGAAAGTGCTGAGCACTGTGTATATGCTTGACTTGTCTCTTGTGTCTGTAGAGGATACTCACCATGGAGATACTTGAGCAGGCCATGAGACCCAGACACAGTCCATCAGAGAAGCACAGTAGGAACATATACAGTGCAGTTGTTAATTTGCCAGAAGCAAGCAATGAACAATATTCATAACACACTCTCTCAGTAGTATTTTTTGTGTAACTGAGGCTTGATACACTTGATGGAATCATGATATTTAGAAGCAGGTGCACAAACCAACTGATTGAGCAGGAAGGAGCAATGTACTTGGTGGCTCTGTGCTTAAGCTTCAACCACCTGGAGTTGCTGGGGCTGATTGTGATTACTTGGAAGCAACTTAATAGGCACATCATATAAAGGCACATCCCCCTTGTTATTCGGTAAATATACAATATCAATTTACATCCAATGTCATCCAGGAAAACCTTAAATCCAAAATAAGACATTGTCCGTGGAATGCCTCTTGAGATGATATTCAAACAGTTGGCAAAAGTCAAGTGCTTTATAATCAGGTCTTTGGGCATTAAACGTTTCCCATTCAATATCAAAATGACATAATAAAATAGTATTGAGATATTGCCTAACACTCCCACTGAAATCTGGGAGAAGAGAAATACTCCCATTGAGAAGTTTTCCGAACCCATTTTCATTCCTATTATAAAATTATTAAATTTATATGATATATTTAATAAATAAATTAAATATATATTTTAGTACATATTTATTTTTATATAAAAATAATTAATATATTTTTATTTTATTACACTATTCCATATTATATTTTATTATACATAATATATTATAGTAAATCTAGTAAAATATATTTAACATATTTAATATATTTTAATATAAATAATAATACATTTATTATAGTCTAAAGACCTTAGATATACATTATCAGTTTGCATTATTTCATGAAGTTAGCTTAAATAAAACATTTATCATTTTTGATGTATTCATACATACTGGAAAAAAGGTGGGTTTAAAAATGTTATCTTTCCTGGCATCTGGGACTTTCTGGTGGCTATCCCCAGTGCCCCATCTTCCACTGCTACACACCACTGTTCAATTTTCCAACCCTCTGTACATCTCTTTCCATACATGATCTTGCCCCCCCTTTCTCCTTCCCTTCTTCTGTCCCTCCCAAGTTCTTTGTTACCTCTACCTCCTGTGATTATTTTGTTCCTCCTTCTAAGTAGAACTGAAACATCCACATTATGGTTTTCCTTATTCTTGAGCTTCATGTGGTCTGTGAGTTGTATCGAGGGTATTCTAAGCTTTTTTCCTAATATTCCCTTATCAGTGAGTAAGTATCATGAGCGTTCTTTTGTGATTGGGTTACCTCACTCAGGATGAAATTTTCAAGATCCATCCACATGTCTACGAATTTCATGAAGTTATTATTTTTAATAGCTAAGTAGAACTCCATTGTGCATATGCACCACATTTTCTGCATCCATTCCTCTGTTGAGGGAGTTCTGGGTTGTTTCAAGCTTCTGGCTATTATAAATAAGGCTGCTATGAACATAGTGGAGCATGTGTCCTTGTTGTATGTTGGAGCATCCTTTATGTATATGCCCAGGAGTGGTATAGCTGGATCCTCAGGTAGCTCCCAAGAACTAAACCATCAACCAAAGAGTACACATGGAGATCCATGTCTCCAGCTGCATATGTGGCAGAGGATGGCCTTATCTGGTCAATGCCATGTTGAAACTTATACTCAATTCTTAAAATTTCCATGGTTGTTCTCATCTTATTTGTCTTCTACAGGAATTTTATTGTAAGGAAAGGATTGAGGATTGAAGTCAGAGTCTCATGCATAAAAGACGAGCAAGTGAGCTATAATCCTACTCTGTTAATAAGAATTTTATATCAGTATGCCAAGTTGTAGAAGAGTGATGTTCGTAACCCTTATTTCTTGGTGATATAGTGGATGTGTTGTCATTTTGTGCATGTAAAAGAGTCTTGTTTGTGCCCCTGACATTTTACTTGATGAACATTGTGTAAGTATACATTACTCTTTGCTTTATATAATATATTATAAATTGTAACTTTCCTCCCAACAATGTACTTGTTAAGACTTATTTCTTTTACTTTATTAACTTTTTAATATTCAAATACCTTTCTGAAAGAACTTTTCATGGTGTAGATGCTCTATGCATATAAAATACTTATTCATCTGAAAGAATGTAACTTTATCTGTCAATTCCATTTACTCATACTCTGAGTATGAGTAAAAATGAAAGAAAATTAGGGTCTTGAACAGTTATATTCTTAGGTTACTATGAATGTCAATTCTATATTCAAAACAGCTGAAGATGCAGTCATTTTATATGTCCATTAAAAAGAAAACAAAACAAAAACAGGGAAACAAATAAATGATGACAAAATGCTGTATAAAAGATATGGTATAACATTTGTCCTTTAAAAAGAAATTTGATAGATTCTAAAACACAGAAAACCAAAAGAGATCCTGAATTAAATACTATAGGCAGTTATATTGCTGTGTAATTCCATTTAGCTGCTGTAACTACAGTGATCAACTACAAATACACAGAAGCTACAATTAGGAGGGCCAGTGAGACTCATCAAGATGCTTACTACTTAGTTCAATATCTAGGGTTCATTTCAGAGACCCATATCATGGAAGGAGAGACCCAGTTCCCAAAACACATTTTCTAATCTTCACACATGCAAAATGTCTTAAACTCACATGCCCTCCATAACAATAAATGAATCATGTAGTGAAAATTTAAAAGATATTAGAGTGATCATTGATAGGGCTGCAAGGAGAAGGTGATGGTTTGAAGGACACAGAGTTTTGGATTTGTGATGTAAATGTTCCAGAGATCTACTGCAGAACATCATGATCATTTTTCATTAGACTGAACTTTACAGACACAGGGTGCAGAGCTACAGTGAACTAAATTAAAACCTGCCATGGCTCAAAGGTTACTGATACTGAAATTTAGGATCTCAATGAAGAATTTGTGTTTTTGTCTAAAATGATGCATTGAAAACATATTAGATCAGTTGTATGATATGAGAGGGTTTTGTTGTTGTTTTGTTTGGGTTTCACTTATTAACAGCAATTTCTGGGAATAGGAAGCTATATGAGCATGTATGGAAAGCTAGATATTAGTTATGACAATAGAAACAGAAAAAGTCAAACTTTTTTCCTTCCTTCTTTCCTTCCTTCCTTCCTTCCTTTCTTTCTTCCTTCCTTTCTTCCTTTTCTTCTCCAGCCTACCTTCCTCTCAACACAGCTGTTTAAAGAAACTCTTAATATACATTTTAAGTACAACTAACATAAGAGAGGCACTTGGTAAGAAACTAAGATGTTTCCCCGAGCAAAAGCATGGCTTGTCCAAAACCTGCTTTCTAAAGTTTTTAATCCTATTATTCCTATGCTCTGGTCACTCACCTCAGTACTGGATGACACTACTGTAGTCATTGCCATAAGAAGTGAATCTCTGCTGAAACTGTGGTGAGATACCCTCCCTCACTTAAAGGTTCATGATCTCCTGGTATTTTTTTCCCAGAAGATGTGATTTTAAACTCAGCTGTAGACCCATGATGACAGCATACCCACAAGGGCTTGAAGTAAGTTTTAAATACCTGGGTCATGAGTTCCTGTCAGAAAACAAATTTAAAAATAGAAGTGCAAATTACAGATCAGGAGACAAGAACCATTCTTGCTTTTGTGGAGGACTCAGTTGAGTACCCAAAACAAACTTTCATCCAAGGTAACCTGAACCCTCTTCTGACTTACATGGACACTCATCATACATGTGGTGCAAATATATACACACATATTGGCAAAATATTCACACATGTAAAAGTAAATATTTTTAAAAATGATAACTAACTCATCACTAGACAGCTTCTTACCTTTATGTTCCATCTGTAATTGTATTCAGCGTTCTACAAATTTGAGGTGCATAAAAGAGAAATTTTTTCTTCTTCTTGTGCTATCTATTCATAGAGGGGAAAGATTAGTGTTCCTAAGACTGTATTGTTGGGAATCACTGAAGAAACCCTACTTTAAAAACACTTCAGGCAGATTATTCTGTAGATTTAAAAAAGAATAAACATTTATCTATTTCTCACTTATTGACATAAAAACATTTTATATCACTTTAAGTTTCCTTTAAATAGATTTTGATTATTTAATTAATTAAATGAACTTAAGAATTGTGTAATTCTCTGGTTCTGTATTTAGGGTATAAAGCCTAGAGTCTTTTAAGGAACATAACTGGTAAGAGAAAAGCAACAGAAAATGGGAACTATCATAGGGAATACATAATGAACATATTTTCTCAGGGCATAGAGAATGGGAACACAGTACGTAGCTGGAAGTAGCCTCCACATGCAGTGAGCTGCTTCCATACAGCCACAAGCAGACTCCACATCATAGGAAGCCGCCTTCAGTAGTAAGGTATGCCGTCCACAGTGAAGGAAGCAGTCTACTCTACAAGTAAGTAGCTTCCTTAAGCAGCATGTATGCCCTATTACACGTGAATATTTTTTAGAGTCTCACTTTAAAGACTAGAAAAAGAAACAGCATACCCTACTTCATTTTTTTCTTCAGTATGTTTCTATCATCTTGATATGAAAAGAAAGATATCCCAATAATGTGCATCTTGGAAACACAATTGTGTGTCCTGTGGGGAATAGGTCAGTCTTTCCTGTGATTGTGATCAGACTCTGATTACCCAATCTATAGATATATAACTTCTTGGCCTCTTTCCAAACAGAACAGTTGTTGCAGGATATTTGATCACACTGTGAACTATGACATTGTGTTGTTTACTCAAAACACCTGTTTCTAATTGTGGTATGGATCAGCCCTATGGACCCAGCTTCAATCCCTCTGGCTGGAATAAAGGCATATTTATTGGCACCTTCAATCCCAAACAAGGAAAATAACATTAGTTTGTAGAATGAATTACTTGTGATAAGAAGTGATATTTAATTGAGTGACACACAAAGTGACAAATCAGAGAAAAATTTGAGAGGACTGAATATGCTTAACTCTCAGAAGGTTAGAGAGAATGATAAGTACTAAGAATAGTTGCAGAAATGACATCATGAGGTACTTGTACCAAAGGAGCAGGCCAAGTACTCATACTGGGGCCCACAAGAAGCCAAAGCCTCATACTCTGAAATATGGTACCCCTGGCAAGTTTTTCATCCTTGTCATCAGAGGTCTCAGGCATCTCAAGCTTAATGTGTGATTTCTCCAACAATCGCTGATGCTAAGAAGCACTTGCTGACAGGAGCCTGGTATGGCTGTTTCCTGAGAGACTCTGCCAGTACCTAACTAATGCCAGGGAACCCCAATGGAAGAGCTAGGTGAAGGACTGAAGGAGCCAAAGAGGATTGTAACCCTATAGGACAGGATGAACAATATCAATTAACCAGGCCACATAGAAGTCTCAGTGACTAAACCACCAACCAGAGTATACGTGGAGGGATCCATGGCTCCTGCTACATATGTAGCAGAGAATGGCTTTATCTGGCATGAACTGGGGGGGGGGGGATGGTTGGGGGTGTTGTGGAGGGAAACCAGGAAGGGGGATAACATTGAAATGCAAATAAATAAAATAACTAATAAAAATTCTGAAGTTTAAATTTATCTAAATCCACGACAATGAAAAGGTTGAATGTTGAAACCTCCAGCTGCATTTCTCTGTGAAGAATACATGATGCTATATGATAGGGTTGGAAAGCCAAATTCTGGTAATGTATTACCCACAAGGTGTGCCAATGATTGACTTTTCAGCATAAACATGCATCATTTGTGTGCATTAATATTTACACCTGTTGATGATGCTCTGGGTTTTAGTAAATTAAAGCAGTGTTGGCCAGAAGAAGCATTCCTTTGAAAATATATGTTTTCCTCAAAAAATCTTAACATGTTTTCCATTTAAGTACTTCCTTCCTGTATTTGAATTTCTTTAGATGAAATTGATTCTAACAATCAGAATGCTTAAAGAAAGCCAGTGGCCTTTTTTTTTTTTTTTTAATCTCCACCACTCAGATCCTATAGCTTGTGCTTTTCAGTAAGTTTGAGTTCAGCAACCAGCACTATATAGGGAGTTCAAGGACACCCAGGGCTACAGAAGAAGAAATGGTCTCAACAAAACAAAACAAAATAGAACAGAACACAGCATACAATCTAAGAAAAGGTATACTTGAAACACAAGGCATCCCTGGGAACCTAGAACTAGGAGGAAGAATTCATAGTTGGATTTTTGCTTGTTGGGAACAAGCAAAAACACTTATTCTAAGTACGACCATTTTGTTTTCAAATTCCATTTAATCATAGGGAGAAACTAAATTCAAGGTCCTGTAGGGCCTGGGAATTTCTCAATAGCTGAAGAGCTTCTGTTGTAAATAGTGGTCTGAGTCTAGACATCTGAGGAACAACTTCTCTATCTTGTTGGCAGGGGCAAATATGTTCATATTCCCAGGCCTAGGAACAAACACCTATCCCACTTCTCCAACTACATTCCTAATTGTCTATGAATGTGTAAAGAATATAGAAACTACTGTTACCTAAACCAAGGTATATAAGTTACAAAAATATATAACCATGTGTTATGCCCTAGGTAACTACATGTTGGGCATTATCCATCTGTCAAATGTGGGGTTAGTAAAGATCTTTTCCAATTCTGTAGGCTGTTGTTTTGACTGTGTCCTTTCCCTTATAGAAGCGTTTCTGTTTCATGAGGTCCCATTTACTAATTGTTGATCTTAGTACTTGCACTATTGGTGTCTTATTCAGAAACTTGTCTCTGGTGACAATGCATTTAAGGTGATTCCCCACTCTCTTCTTTCAGGTTTTATGTTAAGGTCATCAATCATGTTGGTTTGAATTTTGTATGGAGTGATAGATATGATTGTATTTGTATTGTTCTACATGCAAAAATCCAGATAGACCATTATATTTATTGAAGCTGCTTTGTTATTTTGTATTGAGTTGTTTTGACTTCTTAATAAAAAATAACTTGTCCAAAGGTATATGAATTTACATCTGGGTGCTTGTTTTTTTTTTTTTTTTTCCATCCACATAATCTCTCCACCTCTCCTTTTCTTCCCCTGTATTCTTTTTCTTTCTTTTTTAAAATTTATTTTATTTATTTACATTGCAAATGCTATCCCCTTTCCCAGTTTCCTCTTTGCAAACCCCCTATGCCATCCACCCTTACCCTACTTCTGTGAGGGTGCTCCCCCATCCACCTACCCACTCCCCCCTCACCATCTTAGCATTCCTCTACACTGGGGCATCAAGCCTTCACAGGACTGAGCGCCTCCCCTCACATTGATGTCAGATGAGGCCCCTTCAGCTCCTTCAGTCCTTCCCCTAAGCCCTCCATTGGGGTAGCTTTGTTTAGTCTGATGGTTGGCTGCGAGTATCTGAATCTGTATTGGTCAGGATCTGGCATAGCTTCTCAGGAGACAACTATATCAGGCTCCTGTCAGCAAGCACTTCTTGGCATCTACAATTATGTCTGGGTTTGATTCTGCATGTGGGATGGATAACTAGGTGGGACAGTCTCTGGATAAACTTTCCTTCAGTCTCTGCTCCAAGAATGTTAGGGATAAACACAAAGCCATTATAAAATTCTAAAACACACAAAAAATCATATAAATGTGGTTTTTCTTTTTACTAAACCCAATGATTTTGATCAGATTTTCAAAGAAATCTGATCAAAGATTTATCATAGCTTTCCTTTTTCTTCTAAGCTTTTAATTATTTTTTATTTATTCACTTTACCTCTCACTCACTGCCTGCCTCCATGTCAACCCATCCTCGTGTCCCCTCTTCTCTTCTCTTCTGGTCAGTTGGGGGCCTCCTGGGTATCCTCCTTACCCTACCACATCAAGTCTCTGTGGGGCTAGACAAGGCAGTCCAGCTAGAACAATATCCTTCAGACAGGCAATAGCTGTTGGGATAGCCCCTGCCCCAGTTGTTTGGACCTACATGAAGACCAGGCTTCACATCTGCTTCATATGTACAGGGAGGCCTAGGTATAGCCCATAAATGCCCTTTGGTTGGTGGTTGAGATTCTGAGAGTCCCAAACGTTCAGGTTAGTTGACTCAGTTGGACCTCCTGCTGAATTCATATCCCCTTTGTTGCCCACAATCCTTCCCGTTATTCTTCCATAAGAGTCCTCAATTTCTGTCCACTGTGTCAGCATCTGTCTGAGTCAGCTGCTGGGTGGAGCCTCTCAGAGGACAGTTATACTAGACTCCTGTCTGTAAGCAAAATAGAGTATCATTAACAGTGTCAGGGATTGACGCTTGCACATGAGGTATGCCTCAAGTTGGGCCAGCTATTGGTTGGCCATTCCCCCAGTCTCTCCTCCACCCCCTGTCTCTGCATTTCTTGTAGTCAGGATAAATATTGAGTCAAGATTTTGAGGTTAGATTTATGAACTTATCTCTCCACTTGTGTTCTTACCTGGTTACAGGAGGTGGCCTCTTCAGGTTCCACAGCCCAGTGCTGTGAGTCACAGCTAAGGTCACTCCCACTGACTTTTGAGCACTTTCCTTATCCCAGCCTCAGTCAGTTGAAGATATCTATCTACTCTCATGGACATTTGAACATCTTTCTTGTCCCTCCCCACACCTGAACCTGAGACTCTACCATTCTCTTCCCTATTGCCTCTCTTGCCCATTTCCCTTCCTCCATGTGCCTCATGACTGTTTTCTTCCTCCTTTTTTTTTTCACTCATCCTCACTTATGCCTTCCTTTCTGCTTAGCTTTTTTGGGTCTGTGTAGTGTAATATGGTCATCCTGTATTTTATGGCTAATAGTGAATACATACCATGAATGTCATTTCCTTACTTATGATGATATTGTCAAGTTCTACCCATTTACCTGCAAAATCCTTGATGTCTTTGTTTTTTGTTTTTTTCCTTGGTTTTGATTTTTCAAGACAGGGTTTCTCTGTGTAGTCCTGGCTGTCCTGGAACTCACTCTGTAGACCAGGCTGGCCTCGAACTCAGAAATCTGCCTTCCTCTGCCTCCCAAGTGCTGGGATTAAAGGCATGCACCACCACCACCCGGCTCGATGTCTTTGTTTTTAATAGTTAAATAATATTCCCCTGTGTAGATATACCTTATTTTTTGCGTGGCGCCAACGACCCTGACTGACAAGGAAGAAGGACCAGCACACCACTTCCTTCCAGCAACAGTTTACTCAGGAATGTCTTGCTTAACGGTTACAGCAGAGTGGCCCCGAGCCCCACCAGGAGTCTGACTATATACCTTTCGTAGGACCGCCCATGAACCCATACCACGTTTCACACAGTCATAGGCTACTAGGCATTGACTTAGAATCAGGCCACTGGTGGGCATGCCCCCGGGTCCAAATAGCAACAGTTTACTCCAACGGCTCCAGCTGGCCAGTGCGATCTTTAAGGCAAGGCAACAGCGCTCCACAGTTCCCCCTTTTTTATTATAAGAGCTGAAATTGCACGATCAAGCAAGCACCATCATGTAGGAACCCGCGATCAAGGGCAAAATTACAGCTAATAGAAATGGCACTCACTCTACTGGGTGCAATGGGCTGAGCCCTCCAGGTGCAAGAGCTGAGTACCAAACGCATGCTGAACACCCATCCCAAGTGCAATGAGGTCAAGCGACCTCATGGGGTGCAAGGGCTGTTCAGAATGTGGATATGGCAATGGGGTGAACTTTATTGCTGCTTTAATGCCATCAGCCAGGCTTGTGGAAAACCACCAGCCTCAATGGCCTGGAATGCACGCACCACCAGGGCCCTTTCTCGTCTCTGCATTTTCACCATCCGACATATGCAAAACAGGCAGAGTACACAGGCGCCTATTAAGGCAACAGCCAACACTCCTAAGCCCGCACATTCTTTCAGATGGCTCATGGCCTGGGAGATCCAGGCTGCTATTAGTAGTAAAGAAGCGAGGAAAAACTCGCGCATCATGCAACATGGGCATTGGAATCGGGAACACCGACAGAATTCCCCATCTCGGCTCCACTTCTCCCTTTCTCATCATTGCCAGCCAGATCACCATCAGCAGCAGGAGGATCTTAATTTTTTGCCTTCCTCACTAGACGTTCCGGCACCCACACTGGATCCTGCTGGTCCTGTGGGAAAACACAGACAGAGCCTCGTGCCCATGTCAGCACGGGATCAGGTCCCCTCCAGGAACCTGTTAAGATATCTTTCCACTTTACCATGCCTCGTGATGGGCCATGGGAATCACAATGTCTGCCTGCTGCTGAGTTGCCTTGAGAATCCAAATTCAAAAAATTTATGGTAAATAGAGCAAGAGATATTCTTTCCTTGGGGGTGCGGCATAGCCTATTCCCCCTTTTTGTTTTTGTAGGCACTCTTTGAGGGTGCGATGTGCACGTTCCAAAATTCCTTGTCCTTTCCAAAATTCCTTGTCCCTGAGGCAGAACTATCCACTCATATCTTTGATCTGGTTCCTCATGATTACACGATGGCACTGTAAAGGCAAATCTTTCGCTATCCTTGGAACAAAGCAGAATGGAGAAAAAACAACCTTTCATATCAATGACTATTATAGGCCAAGAGGCAGGCAACGCTGATAATAGCGGCAAGCCTCTTTGTACAGGCCCCATGATCTGCATCTGTGCATTAATTGCTCGTAGATCATGCAATAATCTCCATTTTCCAGATTTCTTCTTAATGACGAAAATAGGAGTACTCCAGGGAGACACAGATGGTTTGATGTGACCCAAAGATAACTACTCTAGCACTAAGCTCTGAGCTGCCTGAAGCTTTTCAGAGGATAACGGCCACTGATGAACCCACACAGGATCCTCTATCTTCCTCGTAATGGGAATTCCTTCCTCAGTGGCCCCTAGGAAAAACCCAGACCCTTCCTATCATTTTTTGGCATGGTTTCAATTGGTTGTGATTTCCCTTGTAGATACTTTCCTAATCCTTTACCAGGGTTCCATCCCATGTCTTGCATCATTCTCTGAGAGGGCAAGGAGCATTCAGCATTAGTTAAGCGATAATCCATTTCTCTTAAGAGATCTCGTCCCCACAGACTAACAGGAAGCTCCAACACATAAGGCTGGAAATGCCCATAATGTCCTTCCTGATCCTCTCAAGGGAGCTCTCGGGCACTCATTTCAGGTGTCTTGGCATACCCTAGTCCTTGCAAAGTTTGAGATGAGGATTGAACCGGCCAGCCTTTCAGCCAATCTTTTAGGGCGATGATACTATGGTTTGCCCCTATGTCTAGTAGGCCTTTGATGATTTTCCCATTAATTTTCAGTTCTACTATAGGGCGCTTCTCTAGATCAAGACTAAGATAAATCGAATCTACACTGGTGGAGCCAAAACCTTGACTTCCCTTATTACAATTCTGGGATGGAAACAATTCATGTAAACTAGGCAAAACGAGTAATTGAGCTATTCTGTCTCCAGGAGACATGGCTGAAACCCCTCTAGGGGAGGACTCTAGGATCTTAACTTCCCCCTTCATAATCTGCATCAATTACTCCTGGATGAATAACTAATCCTTTTAATGCAGAAGACGATCTTCCTATTAACAAGCCTACAGTACTAGGAGGTAATGGACCTTTAAAATCTGTTGAAATAGGCTGCACTCCCATTTGTGGTGTCAATATGATGCGGGAGGTGCAACAGAGGTCCAGCCCTGCAGAGCCTGGCGTGGCCCTTCTTGGGGCCTCATATTGGGTAGGCTGACACTCCCTTGACTCTCCTGCCCCTCCATAGCCCCATATATTCGAGGGCCCTGAGGCCGGGGGCCCTGCACTCCATTTTTTGACATCGGATGACCACTTGCTTGCTCAATAGGTCGTCCATCGATATCCCTAACCGACCTATACTCATTAGCCCAATGGTTTCCTTTTCTGCACTTAGGACATACTCCAGGAGTGCATTTCTGTACCTCTCACCCTCTATTTGGACACTGACGTTTTAGATGTCCCTGCCTGCCACATGAGAAACAGGCACCTGGGGCCTTTGCCTTAGCCTTGGAATACTGGACCACTCCTTGAATCACGACAGTTGCCAGCCCAGCATTGGATAAAGGACCTCCTATTTCTCTACATGCCTTCATCCATGCTTGCAATCCCTTGTTTTTCCAAGGGGGGATGGCCTGACGGCATTCTCTAGTACACTGATCAAATATGAGCTGTTGCACTAGTGGCATGGCAGTATCAGGATCTCCAAAGATCTGACCTGCAGCCTCCATCATTCTAGCCACAAAATCAGAGAACGGTTCTGTGGCCCCTTGAACGATTTTTGTTAGATTTCCTGACACTTCTCCTTTATTTGGCAAAGCTTTCCATGCCTTCAAAGCTAACTGATTAACCTGCCCATATACCTGCGAAGGATAAGCTGTTTGATTGTTCAACCACTGGCCCTGGCCTGTGAGCATGTCTAAATTCCAAGCCGCCTGTCCTTGTGCTGCATTATCTCTGGCCTGTTGTTGAGCAAACTCAGAGTAAATAGACTTCCAATCCAAGTACTGGCCCATGGAAAGGCATGCCTTTACCATAGACACCCAATCTGAAGGTGTCATGGCACTCAAGGTAAGCCTTTCCACTTGAGCAACAGTGAATGAGGCACTAATGCCATATGCCTGCACAGACTCAGCTAAATTTTTCAGGACCTTGAAATCTAATGGTTCATAGGTCCGTACTTGATTGGCATCCTCGAACACTGGGAAGGCAGTTGCCACCTCCCTCCAAGTCTGTGGGCAGAAAGTACAAGGGGGCGTCACCACTCCGGCTGTCCACCCTTGTGTGTCCCCTTGTGGTTGCAAGGAACCACACTCTGCTCGGGAGACTTCCGCATAAGGTGGCTGGCGAGGCACACCAGGCAATGCCCTATCCGTCTCCTCCCTCACTTCCTCCTTCTTGCCTGCTGTCTTCTTCTTCCTCTCTAAAAGTTTCTCCATTTTTGCCAACAGCATTTGTTCTTTTAAGTCTCTCTCCCCAATACTCTCGTCAAAACTGCTATCAGACTCAGACTTAGGCACCTTGACAACTTCCCTCAAATCTAGATACAGATTCCCTGAACTTTTCTTTTCATGGACTTTAGAACGCCTAGAACTGTTAGACTGAGTCTCAGACTTCATCTCCTTTATATGTTCTAAGACCTCTGCAGTTACTTTAACCGCAGGAATACATTCCTCACTAGTCAAGCAACTACGAATGACTTTCCACACTCCTCTCACTCTTGTTTTGCCCTTTTTATCTTGCAGGGTACCTTCCTCCCACGCTTGGTCCAAATCTTTCCCTAACTTATCCCAACAGGGTAGCGTAAGGTTGCCTGACACAGCAAACCAGGGGGCGACATAGTCCACCTCCTGGAGGAACTGAGCCAGTACCTTATCCTTAAACTTTAATCCTTTGCTACTGAGCAGCTTGTGAAGAGCAGTCTTTACCGGGCAAGACTGAGAGGTTCCCATGGCTAGTGACGGCCCTGGGCGATGACAGTTAAGGCAGAAGCAAGCAGCAAAGTCACGAGAACCACCCCCACTACTACAACTGTTACGATCCAAGGAGAAACCCCTCCCAGCACAAACATGCTCCGTCGGCCATTTGCTTTCACTTTAGGCTGCCTGCAACTGAGGATTTGAAACAATGAAACCTCTTTCAGAGGATTTGAAACAATGAAATTTCTTTCAGAGGACTTAAAACAATGCAGCCTCCTTCCCGAAGGACCTTTCAACTGACGGGCCCTACTTACGGCCTCTTTCTGATCGATCGCCCTGATCGATCGCCCTGACTGCTGCTGGTTCTGGAACACCATGGAAGTCCCCCAAAAGTGAGACTCTTTCGTGTGGGCCACCAAAATGTGCGGGGCCAACACCCTGACCAACAGGGAAGAAGGACCAGCACACCACTTCCTTCCAGCAACAGTTTACTCAGGAATGTCTTGCTTAACGGTTACAGCAGAGTGGCCCCAGCCCCACCAGGAGTCTGACTATATACCTTTTGTAGGACTGCCCATGAGCCCATACCACGTTTCACACAGTCATAGGCTACTAGGCATTGACGTAGAATCAGGCCACTGGTGGGCACGCCCCTGGTTCCAAATAGCAACAGTTTACTCCAATAGCTCCAGCTGGCCAGTGTGATCTTTAAGGCACAGCAACATCGCTCCACAATTTTCTTTATCCATTCTTCAGTTGAGGGACATCTAAGTTTTGTTTTTTTTTTTTCTTCAAGTTTTGGCTATTTTGAATATAGTTGCTATGAACATAGCTGGGCAAGTGTCTTTGTGAGATGGTAGAACATCTTTTGGGTATATACCCAGGAGTGGTATAATTGGGTCTTGAGGTAGATCAATTCCCAGTTTTATGAGAAACTGACAAATTGATTTCCAAATTGATTGTACAAGTTTGCAGTCCCATCAACAATGAAGAAGTGTTGTTCTTGCTCCGAGCTTTTGATATTAGCCAATGTGATGGGTGTAAGATGGAATCTCAGAGTTGTTTCAATTTGCATTTCCCTTTTAAGTTGGACTTTAAACATTTCTTTAAGTGCTTTTATGCCATTTGAGATTCCTCTGTTGACAATTCTCTATTTCTCACTATATTCCAATTTTTAAATTGTGTTATTTGAGTTGATGGTTTCTAACTTCTTGAGTTATTTGTTAATTTTGGATACTAGCCCTCTGTCTGATGTAGGGTTGGTGAAGATTCTTTTCCCAGTCTGTAGGGTGCTGTTTTGATAGTGTCACTTGCCTTACAGAAGCTTTGGCTTGTCATTAGGTCCCATTTATCAATTTTTTGATCCTTAGAGGCAGAGCTATTGATATTCTGATTAAGAAGTTTATTCTTGTATCAATCCATTCAAGGCTATCTCCTACTATGTCTTCTATAAGATTTACTGTATCTGGTTTTATGGTGAGGTTCTTGATCTACTTGGACTTGAGCTTTGTGTGCTAAATATGGATATTTTTGCATTGTTAGATATCCAGTAAGGCCAGCACCATTTATTGAAGATACTTTATTTTTTCCATTGTATGGTTTTGGCTTCTTGAAGAAACATCAAGTATCCATAGGAGTTTGGGTTTATTTTGGAGTCTTTAATTCAATTCCTTTTCTCAATGTGTCCGCTTCTATACCAATACCATGCAGTTTTTATCACTACTGCCCTATAGTATAGCTTGAGGTCAGGGATGGTGATTCCTCATCAAGTTATTTTATTGTTCAGAATTGTTTTGTTTATCTTGTTTTTCTTTTATTTACATATGAACATTGGAATTGCTCTTTTAGGGTCTATAAAAATTATGTAGAATTTTTATGTCCTTTGCATTTAATCTGTAATTTGCTTTTGGTAAGATGACAATTTTCATTATGTTATTCCTACCTATCTGTGAATGAACATGGACATCTTTCCATTTTCTACTATCTTCTTTAATTTCTTCTCTTTCTTCTTTAATTTCTTTTCTTTCTTCTTTTTATTTTCTTTTCTTTCTTTCTTTTTTTTGGAAGTTGAAGTTCTTGTCATACAAATCTTTTATTTACTTGGCTATAGTTATACTGAGGTATTTTATATTATTCATGGTTAATATAAATGGTTTGTTTCCCTTGTTTCTTTCTTACCCAGGTTATCATTTGTACAAAGGAGGGCTAATGAGTCCTTTGAGTTTATTTTGTATCAGGCCACTTTGTTGGAGGTGTTAGTCAGCTGTAGGAATTTTTTTTCTGGTAGAATTTTTGGGGTCATTTATGTATATTACCAGATCATCCACAAATAGTGATATTTTGTCTTATTTCTTTCCAAATTTTAGCCATTATCACTTCCTATTTAATTGCTAGTACTCAGCTCAGTTCAAAATTCTGAAAGAAGCCATGAGATTGAATCAGAATGTATCAGCCCTTGCTTCCTAATATGGAGATATGAATTCTAAACCAGGAATCTAAAAGCTGAAAAGAGAAAACCAATTCCCTCACAGTGGAGTAGGTAAGGGGAAGCCTCATTAAAACACTGTAAGTTTTTGGTCTTTATTTCTCCCCAGATCAAACTCACTGTCCTTTCACATGAACTACATTCTTGAATTTTAAGAAGCATACATGGAATGGAAAGATAGTTCATTAGCTAAAGGTGTTTGAAGTAAAAATCTGAAAATCTTGGTTTGTATTTAAAGAATACAGCAAAACTCAGATCCAAAGGCTACAGAGATGACTCAGTGCTTAATAGCATGTATTACTTTTTCAGGTGACACAGTTTCAGTTCCCAGCCCCTACATAACATCTCACAACTACTATAATTCCAAACCCCCAAGACATGGTGCCTGTTGTGACATACAATGTCTCCTTCACATTTCTGCTACATATATAATGCAATCTATCACAAACACATAAAATAAAATTTTGCAAAGTCAGATCCAGTAACAGAGCTCTTTCATATCTGCTTCCTAAGGCATGTGGAGAAAAAAATATAGTTTATATGAGCTTCAGGGCCACTACCTGGAGTACAATGGCTGAATAAGAGACACTGTCTCAAGTACCTTCAAAGTTAAAGCCCACCAGTCCTACAGAGAGACATCCACTAACACACGGGACACATAGACACACAAGAAACATAATACAGAGAAGAGATACAGAAGCAACAAAATTTATTTAGTATTGGGAAATAAGATAACAGCCAATACTTAGACATTAGAAAATTTTAATGAACAAATGGAAAAACTGCTATTATGCTTGACCTTCATGTGCCAGTGTGATGTGAGTAAAACAATACAGAAGTTAATTTAAACATTCTTACTTGTTAAGTGCTATTTATAAACTACACTCTTATTCATGGGCAGATGAAACACATAGTTTGAAGACCTCCTAGCATCTGGTGCAGAAGAAACACAGTTAAGTATGAACTGTGAATTTGTAGTAATTCTCCAGGTGATGATTGTAGAAGCTACACAGGGAGCAGGTGAAGAGTTTGTCTCATGTATGAATCTGCTTATAAGCCTCCAGATTGGTATTATGGCTGAGGGACCTTTCACATGTACTACGTGTGACAGGCTTCTCTGGTTTGTGTAAGCCCTCATGACCTCAGAGTCTGAGGCTCTATAGAAGCTACCATAACACTCAATACAGAAAAAATAGCCTCTCCTTTCTGTGTGTTCTCTGGTGGATGGAGATGTCACAGGAATATTTGAAGGTTATGTGACTTTCATTACATTTGTGTGATTTGTAAACTCAATGGAATCTCTCTAGATGCCACTCACATGTGGATATTGCTTCATGGTTCTGGCAGTCAGGGATAGTGGCAGAGGTAGACTGCTCTGGCCTGGAAATGTAACCTTGGTCATCCATAAGGACATCCTCAGAAAAGGTTGCCCCCAGATTCAGTTCCTGGAACCTGGAGTTGGGTTGATGTGTTCTGACATTCTTAGGAACTCAATATGAAATATCATCTTCTTCAGATTCATAAGAGTGCTGTCTGTGTATAAGGGAGTCCATCACAGTTCTGAGATTACTACACTGCCCTTTCCTTCACTGGAGTTCTAGGTTGTATTGTGATCATCCTCTCTGTTTCATGCCCTGACGAAATAATACAATCAATGAAACTGTACACCATAAGAGATCCACACATACCCTTCCTCTTCTGTCAAGCTTCCTGATTCACCTCTTGCAAATAGCATGTTGAATATCTTCATGGGTGTCCTTGCATTGTCTTTTGTGGAGTTTTTGCTTACATCTGTTATTTCAAAAGCTTTGAAATTTTTTTAGAGGGAATGTTCTTAGAAATATGGAGATTTTTGTCCCTCCATGAAGTCATGAACCTGTAAACAAAGCCAGACAATCACTGTCAATGAATCTGTGGATGACAGAAAACGTGCCTTCAACCTGCTTGCACAGGATCAATAGATAATGAATTAGCTACTCTTTGAATCCTCATATCTGGCGATGTCATCCTGGCATCTGTGTCTCTTCTCTAAATTCACTATTTACATTGTGGTTGCAATAATCTAGTCACTGGTCCTAAGGAAAAGGCAAAGTAATGTTGCTATGAGATCTAACCACTATGTTGTCTTTTACTAGTCAGTGCATTTAAGGAGGATCAGATGAATTATGGAAATCAGGAAAGCAGAGACTGTCCTCTTCAAGAAAGGCCACTTATTGTTTCAGGAACTTCCTCAGGCCCTCTCTGCCTAGACATTACAACTATTTCTGAATGGCTATCTAGGGAAAAGAGACCAAATTTAGGCAGGAAACAGAAGGAAGAGAGGGAGTATTCATGGAGGGATTTTCCAAAAGATTCTGTCAAATACCTGATCTAGAATATTTTGGGGTTTTTCCATCCCTGGTGCCCCTCTTTTCCCCTTGATAAGAACTCATTTTCTTTTCTAATTAAGTTCGTCATTTTACAATAATAGAAAACTTTGTAGCTGGTATTTCGCAGTTCCTTATCAATCTGTAGTTCTTTATTTTCACACCTTCATCTTCCTGAAGGACTTAGAGCTTTTAGTTTGTGCCCCCAAACCTCAGCTTCTCTATATTTTTGTCAGTAGTGGTTTCTGTTAGCCCAGTGAAAGCTCCTCCTTGAGTATCCAGTCTCTGATCCATAATTGGTATTTTCTGTCTAAAAATCACAGGATATCTACTTCTATTTTTCAGTAGCTGCCATTGATTCTCTGGGCCTGAGATTGTCAATTTTTACTTTCTGTCTTGGAGCGGCATGACTGCAGTTTTACTCTCATGTAGCTGAGGTTTTCCCATTTCTTATCTTTCATCTTCAGCAAATAGTCTGGGAGTAATCTTTTTCTTTCTTAGTGTCAGGTCCCTCTGTTGTGTGAATGGGCCTTATTTCTATTATATATAATGTATATATTTTTTTCTTTTTTAAAAAATATTTATTTATTTATTTATTTATTATATATAAGTATACTGTAGCTGTCTTCAGACACACCAGAAGAGGGCGTCAAATCTAATTATAGATGGTTGTGAGCCACCATGTGGTTACTGGGATTTGAACTTATGACCTCTGGAAGAGCATCTGTGTTCTTAACCACTGAGCCATTCCTCCAGCCCCCATATTTTTTCTTTATGTATAATAAATCTATTTATTATTAGCCATAGACAACCTCTATTGTGCAAAGATACCCTCAGTATCATAACTTTAGATTGGGGGAGGCTTTGTTTACTTATTATTGAGTCTTCAACAGAACTCACACTTGCCTGGAACAATTACAAACCCACTTTTGTCTCTGCCTATGCATATGGTCTCTGTGCTTAGAAACATGACTGAACATAACAGAAGCATTTAATTTGGAATTGGTATCAGTCTTAAAATTCTTGATGTAAAACAAAGCTCAAAGGAGTAAAAATGTGGGGTAAAAGAAACTGAGAAATGAGAACTATTTTATAGAGGACAAATCTCAAAGGAATAGTAGGATGTGGTAGTTGACACCTTTAATCCTAACACTAGAGAAACATAGTGGTTATAATTTCTCTGAGTTCTAGGATATCATGGGCTGAACATTCAAATAATGTCTTAAATGACAAAACATTGACCATACAGAAAATGAGTAAATGAATAAATAAATAAATGCAACCATTATAATAAATATTTAAGTAAAATAGCTAATGCTCTAAAAACTGATTTGAACAATGACATATACTCGTGTGTACATGTGTTATTTGAAAATTTTCAGTACTTTGTCCATTATGTTAATGTTTGAGAAGTACAAAAATATAGAACCTGAAATAGGATCCAATGCAATTACACATATATTAATGCACTGAAGATCTAGCATTCATCAAGTTACTTTTAGGGGTGTGTCCTTGTTATGAGTGTATGTGAGAGTGATATTTCATCACCAGAAACCTTATTCTACTTTTGTGCAACCTCAGTTTTCTGAACAAAATCTGTTATTGATGTGCTATAGACAATTTGGAAAGCTGTGTAGCCATTTCCAATCCTAGTTTCTGCCTCCCATATATACCTGGATCACATGTTATTGTTCTGATTCATATACTTTGTGCTTGATAAGATTCGGACCCCATCTTCCTGATTACAATGTAAGCTCTGTACCTACTGAAGAAGGTAGAGATTGGAGAAGATGCCATGGGGTGAAGATCTTAAAATCTTGGTCATAAGGTCTGTCTAATTGAAGTTAAAAGCAGCCAAGAAAGAACACGGCAAGTTATATTGTCAGGTTATTGTCAGGGAAATAGACATAACATAGAGGGTAGATATCTGTCCAACTCTAGTGCTGTTTAAGGCTAATTATAATAAAAGTTGTGCATCTTTTATCTGGGAACTGAATGATATCGATTGAGGTAGAAACCATGATTGAGATTAGTTTTCACCAAATCTCTATGCCTATAAATTCTTGCCCAAATGTCAACTCATCAGCCTAACTGCCACCATTTATGCAAGTTAAATTTAAATATGTTCATCAAACAACCAGTGGGTTTATTATGCTTTCTCTCTGCTTCTTTAGAGCTGTGGGTATTCTCCTTTGCAAGCAATTTTCTGAGTGTAAGAAAATCTCATTCACAACAAAAATTATAACACCTTCTTAGTACTTCTTTTCCATATGCAAATAAATGACTTTCTTTCCTTAGACATCTGTGACCTCAGGTACTCACCATGACAGATGGCATAGAGCACTCATTAGTCAGAAAAATGTCCTCATGTTTCTTCCAAATGATTCCCATTTCTGTGTCAGGCCAACATGCCTTTGCAGAGTGAAGTGATAAGAAACTGCTCCAAGACAAATTGAAGTTTCATGTGCTCCTGGGTCTGCTTTTCAGACTTCAAACATCTCCCAGACTCTTTGCAGCTCCTGCTCTGCTCAGGAGCCATTGTCATCTGGGGAAAGGTTGAACTGAGTACTTGGTGAGTTAGAGATATCTTGTCCTACTGCACAGCAGAACCCCCTCTTAGAGTAAACTCAGTGTTCTCATTTAAGTTCTTTTGCTTATGACTCAGACTCACAGGATTCCATGAACTATGAAGCCATCATGGTGAGAATCCCCAGACAGAGTAAACTATGGCAATTCAATTTCTGTCTTGGAACTTAGAATCTGTTTCAACAATTGGTGGATGTGTAAACAGTGTAAATCCAAAAGAAAATGACATAATTAAAGTGAAAATCAACTGGGGGTTCTATTACAGTTGATTCATCTTTCTCTGACAGTTGACTAAACACAGCAGCAATAACAGGCAAGGAATCAAAACAGGGGAAAGAAACCTTTCTTACTGATTGAATCACAAATGGTATTTATCTTAACTCACTCCTAGCTCTATTGGAATACTTGATGCTTCCCCAAAAGGAGAACATATCTTAAGCAAGCATCAAAATTCACTGTAGTGAAAGGGGACGATGCCACACTAAATGGATTATTAATACTGGCATATATCTCTCGTGATTTCTGAATGTATGTTCTCATATATGACTCATTCTAATGTTAAAATCTGATGTCCAGAGATTTGGATCCTAAATGCTGCACAAACAGGGTAAAACCCTGTCAGTAGAATGAGATAGAGGGAAGAGATTCCCAAGCAGTGTCTGAATAAGAACAAAGACAAACCAAAAGCTAAAACAGGCCCATCTATGTAGGCAGAGAGTATTGTTTATATTCCATTTTTGGAAAACATGATAGGCATAATGTGAAAATGTGGTGTTGGGAAAATTGAAATGTGACTAAAATTCAGTATATTTTTGTGTTCACTTTATGCTCAAAGGGGTGTCTTATAGCCTAGACTAGTGAGAAACTAACCAAGAAGATGAGGATGACTTTACAATCTAGTTTTGTAGATTCCTCCTCCCCTATACTGTGATTCTAGAGCTGTCCTACTACTTCAAGAATGACTTTGTGTGTATCTGTCATATTTTTGGTATAGTGTCACTATATAAGTCCCTTGATCTCCTCTAATTCCTTATGTAGTCCAAGCTGCTCTCAAATTCCCAGAGATTCACCTTACTCTGTATCCTGAATGCTGAGATTAAAGGTGTATGCCACCAGGACTGGCTTTTATAAGCACTATCATTCTTAGGTTGAATTGTATCCCCTGAAATTCACATGCTAAGTTCTTTAACCACAAATCTGTGTTCTTATTTCAAGATACTATTTGACCTAAACACGAAAGACAGAACCATAAATGCTGTTATCCCCAAGAATACTGGAAGCTACAGATGAAAATTCTGAAGTCTATTTCAATCAGCTGTTGAGTGAAGCATCTCAGAATACAGTTATACTAGTTTCCTGTCTGTGAGTGAATACAGGCTAACAGATACAAACATAACCTGTGACCCCAAGGTAGTTGAAGGAGAAAGGCAGGCTAGATCTTCTGAGGATAGCTTGGCACATACTCCAAGTCCCCAAAATTGGCAGTGCATTCATTTAAGTACATCTCAAAGAGATGCACCTGTTTATCCAGGCCAGCATATCTGTCTTCTGAGAAGTCCACCTAAACAAATGTAGAGACCCACAGACAAACATTAGATGGAGCTAAGGGCATCTTGTGGAAGAGTTAATGAAAGGATTAAGGAAACATGAGATAGAGACTCAACAAGAAAAAACAAGTCAACTAATCTGGACATTTGGGGGCTTGCAGAGACTGAGCTAGGAAACAAAGGGCATTACTCGAAGGATAGAGTTAAGATCCACCCTCCATTGTTCTTTCTTCAGTGGGAGAGGATGTACATAGTCCTGCAGTGACTTGAGGTTGCAGAGTGGGTTGGTTCCCAGGTGGGATGCTCCCATTTTCATAAATATAGGGAAGGATGGTATGAGGGGCCATGAGAAAGTAGTTGAGAGGAGGGAGGCATGATTGGAATGTAAAATGCATAAATAAAGTAATAAAGGAATAATACATGTAAATTCTGAAAGGATAAAAAATATTCTGAGCACTATATTCCTTTAAAATCACGACACTGAAAAGTTTAAATGTTGAAACTTCAAGATGTATTTCTCCTTAAAGACTATAAGACACCACATGAAAAAGAAAGCCAACTTCTGGCTATTATAAATAAGGCTGCTATAAACAGAGTGGAGCACATGTCCTTATTACATGATGGACTATTTTCTGAATATGTGCCCAGGAGTGGTATAGCTGGGTCCTCATGTAGTACTGTGTTTAATTTTCTGAAGAACCGCCCGTCTTAGTCAGGGTTTCTATTCCTGCACAAACATCATGACCATGAAGCAAGTTGGGGAGGAAAGGGTTTATTCAGCTTACTTCCACACTGCTGTTGATCACCAGAGGAAGTCAGGACTGGAACTCAAGCAGGTCAGGAAGCAGAAGCTGATGCAGAGGCCATGGAGAGATGTTCCTTGCTGGCTTGCTTCTCCTGGCTTGTTCAGCCTGTTCTCTTATAGAACCCAAGACTTCCAGCCCAGGATGGCACCACCCACAAGAGGCTCTACCGCCTTGATCACTAATTGAGAAAATGCCCCAGAGCTGTGTCTCATGGAGGCACTTACTCAACTGAAGCTCCCTTCTCTGTGATAACTCCAGCCCGTGTCAAGTTGACACACAAAACTAGCCAGTACTCCGCTAAACTGATTTCCAGAGTGGTTGTACCTGTTTGCAATCCCATCAGCAATGGAAGAATGTTCCTCTTTCTCCACATCCTTGCCAGCATCTGCTGTCACCTGAATTTTTGATCCTAGCCATTCTGACTGGTGTGAGGTAGAATCTCAGTGTTGTTTTGATTTGCATTTCCCTGATGACTAAGGATTTTGAACATTTCTTTAGGTGTTTCTCTACCATTCTGGTTTCCTCAGTTGAGAATTCTTTGTTTAGATCTGTACCCATTTTATTTTATTTTATTTTTTAAAAGTTTTTATTAGATATTTTCTTTATTTACATTTCAAATGATATCTCCTATCCTGGTTTCCCCTCCATAAAAGAAAATAAATAAATTCCCTGTTCCCCACCCCCACCTCCCGCTCACCAACCCACCCTCTCCTGCTTCCTGGCCCTGGCATTCCCCTACACTGGGGAAAAGGACATTCACATGACCAAGGGCCTCTCCTACCACTGATGATTGACTAGGCCATCCTCTGCTACATATGCAGCTGGAGCCATGAGTCCCACCTTGTGTACTCTTTAGTTGGTGGTTTAGTCCCTGGGAGCTCTGAGGGTACTAGTTAGTTCATATTGTTGTTTGTCCTAAGTGGCTGCAAACCCTTCAGCCCCTTGTGTGCTTTCTCTAGCTCCTTCATTGGGGACCCTGTGCTTAGTCCAATGAATGACTCTGAGACTCTACTTCTGTATTAGTCAGACACTGGCAGAGCCTCTCAGGAGACAACTATATCAGGCTCCTGTCAGCCAGCACTTGCCTGCATTCACAATAGTGTCTGAGTTTGGTAATTGAATATGGGAAGGATTCACAGGTGGAGCAGTCTCTGGATTGTCCTTCCTTCAGTCTCTGTTCCATAGTTTGTATCTGCAACTTTTTCCATGGGTATTTTGTTCCCCCTTCTAAGAAGGAACAAAGTATCTAGACTTTTTTCTTCCTCCTTCTTGAGTTTCTTATGATTTGTAGATTGTATTTTGGGTATTCTGAGGTTCTGGGCTAATATCCACTTATCAGAGAGTGCATACCATGTGTGTTCTTTTGTGCTTGGGTTACCTCTCTTAGGATGATATCCATCCAGATCCATCTATTTCCCTAAGAATTTCATAAATTCATTGTTTTTAATAGCTGAGTAGTACTCCATTGTGTAGATATACCACATTTTCTGTATCCACTTCTCTGTTGAGGGACATCTGGGTTGTTTCCAGTTTCTGGCTATTATAAATAAGGCTGCTATGGACAGAGTGGAGCATGTGTCCTTATTACATGTTGGAGCATCTCCTGGGTATATGCCCAGGAGTGATATAGCTGGGTTCTCAGGTAGTACTATGTCCAATTTCCTGAGGAACTGCTAAACTAATTTCCAGAGTGCTTGTACCAGCTTGTAATCCCATCAGCAATGAAGGAGTGTTCCTCTTTCTCCACAACCTTGCCAGCATCTGCTGCCCCCTGAGTTTTTTTATCCCAGCCATTTTGACTGATGTGAGGTGGAATCTTATGGTTGTTTTGATTTGCATTTCCCTGATGACTAAGGATATTGAATGTTTCTTTTGGTGCCTCTCAACCATTTGGTATTCCTCAGTTGAGAATTCTTTTTTTTAGCTCTGTACCCCATTTTAATAGGGTTGTTTGGTTCTCTGGAGTCTAACTTCTTGAGTTCTTTTTATATAGTAGATACAAAGAGTACACATAGAGGGACTCATGGCCCAAGCTGCATATGTAGCAGAGGATGGCCTTGTCGATCATCAATGGGAGGAAAGGCCATTGGTCCTGTGAAGGCTCCATGCCTCAATGTAGGGGAATGCTAGGGCCAGGAAGTGGGAGAGTGTGGGTTGGTGAGCAAGGAGAGGGGGGAAGGAATAGGGTTTTTTTTCAAAGGGGAAACCAGGAAAGTGGAGAATATTTGAAATGTAAATAAAGAAAATATCTAATAAAAAAAAACATGTTGAACAATAGAATCAAACTGAAGTCCCAGACTTAAATCCACACACCTATGTACAACCTGAGTTTTGATGATAGATCAGTATCTATCAATCTGCACAAAACTAAGTGTAAGTGGAACAAAGACAGACCTCAACATAAATCTAGCTACATTAAACTGGTAGAACAAAAAGTAAGGAAATACCTTCAATACATTGACACAGAAGAACACTTCCTGAACAGCATACCAATATTGCATATAATATTGTCAACAATTAATAAATGGACCTCACGAGCCGGGCGGTGGTGGTACAAGCCTTTAATCCCAGCACTTGGGAGGCAGAGGCAGGTGGATTTCTCAGTTCAAGGCCAGCCTGGTCTACAGAGTAAGTTCCAGGATAGCCAGGACTGCAGAGAAAAACCCTGTCTTGAAAACAAACAAACAAACAAAAAATGGACCTCATGAAACTTAAAAGCTTCTGTAAGGGAAAGAACATTATCAATGTGTCAAAACAGCAACCTACTGAGTGAGAAAAGATTTTCCTCAACCTTGCATCTGAGAAAGAAGTAATACCCAAAATGAACAGAATTCAAGAAAGTATAAGTTAAGAAACTAAATAATCAAATAAAGAATGGGGTACAGATCAAAATAGAGAAATCTCATCAGAGGGATCTCTAATGAATGAGAAACTTTTTTTTTAATTTTGTTTTTCGAGGTAGGGTTCCTCTCTATAGCCCTGGCTGTCCTAGAACTCACTCTGTAGACCAGGCTGGCCTCAAACTTAGAAGTCCACCTGCCTATGCCTCCTATGTAGTGGGGATTAAAGGTGTGTGCCACCACTGCCAGGCTGAGAAACATTTAAAGAAATGTTCAACATTCTTAGCTATCAGGGAAATGAAAATAAAAATGAATTTGAAATTTCATCTCATGGTAGAATGGTTAAAAGAAAAAAGTGAGAGCTCATGCTGGAAAGCATGTCAAGAGAGGGGAACACTACTCCATTGTTGATGGTAGTGAAAACTTTTACAGTCACTTTGGAAGTCAATATAGCAGTGTCTCAGAAAATTGGGAATCTATGTACTTCATGACCCAGCTATACCTCTTCTGGGCATGTGTGCAAAGCATTCTCCTCTCTTATTACAAGGACACTTGCTTCATATTAGCTTTCTCCATAATGACCCAAAATCACAAATAACCAAGAGGCCACTCAATTGAAGACAATGATCATATGGTATATTTACACAATGGAAACTTACTAACCAGTTTAAAACAATTACTTTGTGAAATTTGCAGGCAAATGTCTGGAATTAGAAAAAATCATCCTGAATGAGGTAACTCAACCCAGAAAGATAAACATGGTATATAGTCAGTTATAAGTAGATATTAGTTTTGAAGTAACAGACAATCATGCTACTGTCCACAAAAACAGAGAGGCTACATAGTAAGTAGTGAAGGAGGACATAAGGGTCTTTCTGGGAAGAGGAAGCAGAATAGATTTAGCAAGTGGACTGTGGGTGATTGAAGTTGAGAACAAAAGGAAAAATGGAGGAAATATTGGGAGAAACATCTGAAATTGGAGGTTATTTCAGAAAACTAGTACAGTGGAAACTTCATGGAATCTATGACAGGAACACTAGCAAAGTACTTCTAGTACTAGGGATCAGTAAGCCTGAACTGGCCATCTTCTGTAAGCATCTAGGTTTCAAGTAGAAGAATTGGGACACCAACCTAGACAGAAAATATTTGACCTCAGCTTGCCCTGCCCAATGAGTGTTCTGGGACCAGAGCCAAGCAGAATTATCATCATAAGAGCCAGAAGGACTACCTTCAACAACTGATGGGAACAGAGGCATAGTTTCACAGATAAACATTAGGCAGGGTTAGTACAGTCCAACTGAGGTGGGGGGTGTTTTAGGAACCAGTCTGGTCAGGGATACTGTTGTGGTAAATTTCCAACCCCAATAAGCCCACTCGAGGAAAATGCAACTCACCTGCTCATCAACCCACCTGCTCCTGTTTCCTGGTCCTGGAATTCCCCTACACTGGGGCACAGAACCTTCACAGGGCCAAGGGCCTCTCCTCCCATTGATGATCGACTTTGCAATCCTCTACTATACACATGCTGCCAGAACAATCAGTCCCACCATGTATACTCCTTGGTTGGTGGTTGAGTCCCTGGGAGCTCTGAGGGTACTAGTTAGTTCAAATTGTTGTTCGTCCTAAGGAGCTGCAAACCCTTCAGCTCCTTTGGTCCTTTCTCTAACTCCTTCATTGGGGACTCTGTACTCAATTCAATGGATGGCTGTGAGCCTCTACTTCTGTATTAGTTAGGCACTGGCAGAGCCTCTCAGGAGACAGTTATATCAGGCTCCTGTCAGCCAACACTTGCTGGCATCCACAATAATGTTTGGGTTTGGTGACTGTATATGGGATGGATCCCCAGGTGGAGCAGTCTCTGGATGGCATTTCCTTCAGTCTCTGCTCCATACTTTGTCTCTGCAGCTCCTTCCATGGTATTTTGTTCCTCTTTCTAAGAAGGATTGAAGTATTCACTGCATGCCTATACTAAGCAGATATGCCTCTACACTACTTTCTTCCCCAACTATGAAATCCCTTGCTACTTGCAGTTCCTTCAGGCCATGCACTTCTGCTCCATCTTCCTTTCAACTTCTCTTCCCCTGTTCTCCTCTGTCTGCTGTCTCCTCCAAATCCTCCCCCTCCCCCTCCTCCTCCTCCTCCTCCTCCTCCTCCTCCTCCTCCTCCTCCTCCTCCTCCTCCTCTTCCTCCTCTTTTCTTCCTGTCTTGCCCAGAAAACTCACTATGTGTCATCTTTATTAGCCAATCAGATAATTAAGGGAAATTCCTTTACAGAATACCATGAGAATAGGATTACAGAATCAACTGACTGGGACTTATGGGGCTGTCAGAGGTCAAGGTGTCTGTATGTATCTGACCTACATTCTGCATATATGATATGGTTGAGTACTTGATTTTCTTGTGGGAAGCCTATCAGTGGGAGAAAGAGGAAAGAAAATCTGTTGTATTTCACTTTCCTGGGGCGATCTTTATATCCTGACTTTAGCCCTTATTGTTACTTTGACTCTCTGGGTCTATGGATTGTAGTATGATTATTTTTCACTTTATACTTCTAATTGAGTACATAACATGTTTGTTTTCCTGGGCCTGGGTTACCTCATTCAGAATGCTTTTTTTTCTAGTTCCTTCGAGCAGTCTATCTCTGAGTCATTACTTTCTCTTCCTACTCAGTTTCCTTGTCCAGTGTTGATGTGATAGAACGTGCTTGGTCTTATTATAGCTTGTTATTCAGGGTTTGGTTCAGGTCCTTGGGAGGCCAGCAACTTCTGAGGGATGTGGGAATGGAGTTTGGTGTTTGGAGGTGGTGGGTAATGAGATAAGGGAATACAGGGTTGGGGTGGGGTGGGTGGATGGTAAACCTGTACCACAGGGGAGTTGGGGGAAGAGACTGAAAGAAAGAGAGGGAGGGCAAACTGAAATCATGGTATAATATCTAAGAGAAGAAGTAAAAAAAAATAGAAAGAAAGAATGGCACTAAAGTCAAAATTTGAAGGTTTCCTTTTAGGGCTCCAGTTGTTAATTTGTTTCCTATCACAATGGACATGATGCAGCTATTAGCTTCTAAAATAGACACACTTCCATTATTAGTGTGTGTGTATATACTCCGAGGGTCAAGAGTATCTCAGCCTAGACCAATTTCATCATTGCATGATAAGAAAATTTTCTTCTAGGGAAAGTTACTGTAAATGAAGTATGTTAATAAAATAGCAAAACTAGAAAATCTGGATGAAATGAGGGATTTTCTAGATAGATACCATGTACCGAAGTTAAATCAAGACCAGGTAAACTATCTAAACAGGCTGACATTCCCTAAAGAAATAGAAGTCATTAAAAATCTCCCAACCAAGAAAAGCCCAGGGGCAGGTGGCTTGAGTAAAGAATTCTACCAGACCTTCAAAGGAGAGTGAGTACCAACACTCCTAAAACTATTCCATAAAATAGAAACAGAAGGAGCACTACCTAATTTGTTCTATGAAACCACAATTATTCTGATACCTAAACTACACAATGACCCAACAGAGAAAGACAACTTCAGACCAACTTCCTTTATGAATATAAATGGCAAAAGACTGAATAATATTCTAGCAATTTGAATCCAAGAACACTTCACCACAATCATGCAGACTTCATTATGGGATGCAAGGTTGGTTCAATATATGAAAATCCATTAATGTAATCCATTATATAAACACACTTAAAGAAAAAATCATTTGATCATCTCATTAGATGCTGAAAAAGCATTTGACAAAATACAATACACCTTCATGTTAAAAGTTTTGAAGAGATCAGGAATTCAAGGAACATATAATAAATATAATAAAATATAATAAATATAATAAAATATAATAAAAGCAATATGCTACAAACCAACAGCCAATATCAAATTAAATGAAAATATCCTTGAGGCAACTAAATCCCACTAAAATCAGGGATAAGACAAGGCTGCCCACTCTCCCCTTAGCTATTCAATATAGTACTTGAAGTTCTAGCTAGAGAAATAAGACAACATAAGGAGATCAAGGGAATACAAACTGGCAAAGAAGAAGTCAATGTAACACTAAATGCAGATGATATGATAGTATACATAAGCAACCCCAAAATATATACCAGAGAATTTTGACAGTTGATAACTTCAGCAAAGTGGCTAGATAAAAATTAACTCAAATAAATCAGTAGCCTTCCTTTATACAAATGATAAACGGACTGAGAAAGAAAATAGGGAAACAGCACCCTTCACAACAGCCAAAAATAATATAAAATATCTTGGAATAACTATAACTAAACAAGTGAAAGATATATATATATATATATATATATATATATGAGAAAAGAAAACCACAGAAAAGAAAGAGATATCCCATACTCATTGATTTGTAGGATTAACGGTAAAAATGGCCATCCTACCAAAAGCAATCTACAGATTCAATGCAATTCCCATAAATATTCCAACACAATTCTTTAAAGACATGGAAAAAGTAATTCTCAATTACATATGGAAAAAATATCCAGGATAGCTAAAATAATTCTTAACAATAAAAGAACTTCTGAGGGAATCACCATCACTGACCTCAAACTATACTACAGAGCAATGGTGTTTGGATGCCAGCAAGTGCTGGATGACAGGAGCCTGATATAGCTGTCTCCTGAGAGGCTCTGACAGTGCTTAACTAATACAGAAGTAGAGGCTCACAGCCATCCCATTGGACTGAGTACAGAAGGAGCTTGAGAAAGGACCCAAAGAGCTAAAGGGCTTGCAGCCCCTTAGGATGAACAACAATATGAACTACCTAGTACCCTCAGAGTTCCCAGGGACTAAACCACCAACCAAAGAGTACACATAGTGGGACTAATGGCTCCAGCAGCATATAGCAGAGAATGGCCAAGTCTGTCATCAATGGGAGGAGAGGCTCTTGGCCTTGTGAAGGTTCTATGCCCCAGTGTAGGTGAATGCCAGGGCCAGTAAGCAGGAGAGGGTGGGGTGGTGAGCAAAGGGAGGGGGAGGGAACAGGTTTTTTGTTTTTGTTTTTGGAGGGGAACCTGGGAAAGGAGATATTGTATGACATGTAAATAAAAAAAAAAGATAAAATTTAAAAAAAGTTTGGTTCATGAAAAAAAACAACAACAACAAAAACTGCATGGTATTGGTACAGAAACATATAGGTTGATCAATGGAACAGAATTGAAGACCCAGAAATAAAACCACACACTTATGGACACTTGATCTTTTACAAAGAAGCCAAAATATACAGTGGAAAAAAGAAAGCACTCTAAATAAATGGTGCTGGTCTAACTGGCTGACAGTATGTATAAAACTGAAAATAGATCCATATTTGTCATGTTGCACAAAGCTCAAGTCCAAGTGGATAAAGGACCTCAATATTAAACCAAATACACTGAGTTTAATAGAAAAGAAAGTAGGAAAGAGCCTCGAACTCATTGGCAGAGGGCAAAATTTCTTTAACGGAACCCCAAGGGCTCAGTCTCTAAGATCAAGAATTGATAAATGGGACCTTATAAAACTGAAAATCTTCTGTAATACAACAGACATAGTCAATAGTACACATATGCAACCTACAGATTGGGGAAAAAATTTCTTCACTAACCCCACATCCAATAGAGGGCTAATATACCAACTATATAATGAATACAAGAAGCTAACCTCCAAAAAAGCAAACAACCCAATCAAAAGATGGGGTATAGAACTAAGCAGAAAATATACAACAGAGAAATATTGAATAACTGAGAAGCACTTACAGAAATGTCCAAAGTCCTTAGTCATCAGATAAATGCAAATCAAAACAACCTTGATATTCCACCTTATACCAATCAGACTGGCTAAGATAAAAAACTCAGGTGACAGCAGATGCTGGGGAGGTTGTGGAAAAAGAGGAACATTCCTCCATTGCTGGTGGGGCTGCAAAGTGGTGCAAACACTCTGAAAACCAATCTTGAAGTTCCTCAGAAAACTGGAAGATCTACCTGAAGATCCTACTATACTACTCTTGGGAATATACCTCAAAGATGCCCCACCATACCACATTGGTACATGTAACTCTATGTTCATGGTGGCTTTATTTATGATAACCAGAAGGTGAAGACAACCCAGATGTCCCACAATGGAAGAATGTGGTTCATTTATACAATGGAATATTATTCAGCCATTAAGAATAAGAACATCATGAGTTTTGTAGGCAAATGGATGGAACTGGGAAATATCATCCTGAGAGAGGTAACTCAGACTCAAAAGGACATGCATGGTTTATACCCACTAATAAGTGGATATTAACCAAAAAAGTACAGAATACCCAGGATACAATCCACAGAACTCAAGAAGGTTAACAACTAAACAGCCCAAATAAGGGTACTTCAATCCCACTTGAGAGGGAGAAGAAAGCAATCATATTGGGGTAGTGGGAGGGAGAGGTCTGGGTGGGAGAGGAGATGGTGAGGAGAAAATGGGAACATGATCAGGTATTGGGCTGGAGGGAGGGGTAGATGTAAAGCCCTGAGGACCAACAGAATGAATGGAAACAGGTAACTTCTGGAGGTGGGATGTAGGGGGACCCCCTAGAATGGATCAGAGACCTGATAGGTGAGACTCTCAGGACTCAAAGGGAGACTTTAGATGAAATGCCCAATAGTGGGGAGAGGGAACTTGTAGAAAGGGCATCAAGTGGAGGGATAGGGTGAACATCCTCCATTCAAAAACTCTGACCCAGAATTTTTCCTGTCCAAAAGAACTGAACAAAAATGGAGAAGAGACTGAGAGAAAGGAGGTCTAATGACTGTCCAAATTGAGATCCATATCAAGGGGAGGGTCCAAGGCCTAACACTATTATTAATGATACTATGGTGTGCTTAAAGATAGGAGCCTAGTATGGCTGTAACAACAAGGCCTAACAAGCAGTTGATAGAAGCAGACACTTACATGCAACCATTGGACTGAGGTTAGGACCCCTGTGTTTGAATTACAAAAAAGCTGGAAGATGAGGAGGAAGGTAAACCCAAAGGAAGACCAGTAGTCAACTAACCTGGATCCCCAAGATCCTCAGATATACCAACCAGGCAGCTTACATCAGTTGGAATAAGGCCCCTGACAGATATATAGGAGAGGACTGTCTGGTCTTGTCTCAGTGAGAGAAGATGCACCTAAACCTTGAGAGACGTGAAGCCCAAAAGAGTAAGCCAGTCTGGCAGGGTGGGGTGGCTTGGTGTGGAGACATTCATTTTGAAAAGGGGGAGGAGGAATGGGATGAGAAACTGTCAGAGGGCTGACAGGGAAGGGGGATAAAGACTAGACTTTAAAGATAATTAAGAGAGGAAGGAAGGAAGGAAGGAAGGAAGGAAGGAAGGAAGGAAGGAAGGAAGGAAGGAAGAAAGAAAGAAAGAAAGAAAGAAAGAAAGAAAGAAAGAAAGAAAGAAAGAAAGA
>JADRCD010141987.1:5545-26115 GCA_019843815.1 Montemys delectorum | reverse complement strand
GACCAATATTATATGGTCAATTTTAGAAAAGTTATCATAAGGTGCTGAGAAGAAGGTATATCAATTCATTTTAGGATAAAATATCCTATAGATTTCTGTTAAATCCATATGTTTCATAACTTCTGTTAGTCTCACTGTATTATTGTTTAGTTTCTACTTCCATGATCTGTCCATTGCATAGAGTGGGGTGTTGAAGTCTCACTATTATCTTATGTGGTACAATGTGTGCTTCAAGCTTTAGTAAACTTTCTTTGATGAATGTATATGCCCTTGCATTTGGACCCTAGAGGTTCAGAATTGAGAGTTCATCTTGGTAAATCTTAACTTTGATGAATATGAAGTGTCCCTCCTTATCTTTTTTGATCACTTTAGGTTGAAAGTAGATTTTATTCAATATTGGAATAGCTACTCTAGCTTGTTTCTTAGGACCATTTGCTTGGGAAATTGTTTTCTAGCCTTTTATTCTGAGGTAGTGTCTGTCTTTGTCACTGAGGTGAGTTTCCAGTACGCAGCAAAATGTTTACTTACTTAGTCTGATAGTTTATGTCTTTTTACTGGGGAACTGAGTCTATTGATACTAATAGATATTACGGAAAGGTAATTGTTGCTTCCTGTTATTTTTGTTGTTAAAGTTGGAATTCTGTTCATGTGACTAACTTCTTTTAGTTTTGTTGGAAGATTATCTTTTTGCTTTTTCTAGGATGTAGTTTCTCTGTTTCTGTTGGAGATTTCTGTCTATTATTCTTTGAAATGAAAGGGGATAATCAAGGCTTGGGACCTGTAATTAGCCAAGTAAGAGAATTCCTAAGAATTCAGCATAAGCCTGCCACATAGGCCTGAAAATAAGCAACAAAATGTTAGCCATCACAAGAGCTGGCAGGTCAAGAAGACATACGAATTATAAACATAAAGAAAAAAAAACAAGTTTAAGCATGCAAGGACATGCCCTGGCAGGCTCTGAATAATTGGCCATCTGGACTCTTAGATATGATTTGAGGCCAACTGAAAATTGTTGACTCAGAATAGTACCACCCACTACTTCTGGGAATTACCTACCCTAGGTCGATTTTTCCCTCCTCATACCACATTTATTTTTAAATTAGCCAGTCCTGTATAGCTAAGCTGGTTTCTTTGTTCCCTTAAGCCCCTTTTCCTATATAAACCCTAAACCCCTGAGCCTCCGGGTCGATTCCTCTGTCTCCTGTGTGAGATACGGATCGGACCTGAGCTCCGCTATTAAAAACCTCGTGTGCTTTGCGTCAAGTTGGCCTCTCGAGTTTCACTGGGTGCACGCTTTCCCAAGGCTTGAGTGAGGATCTCCCCATGGGGGTATTTCAGAAGGACTGGACTTGTGGAAAGATATTGTGTAAATTTGGTTTTGTCATGGAATACCTTGGCTTTTTAATCTATCGTAATTTAGAATGTTGCTGGGTATAGTAGCCTGGCCTGGCATTTGTGTTCTACTAGGTTCTGTAGGATACCAGCCCAGGATCTTCTGGCTTTCATAGTCTCTGATGAGAAGTCTGGTGTAATTCGGATAGGTCTGCATTTATATGTTACTTGTTCTACTTGCATGTAGAAGAATACAAATTGAACCATTCCCATCTCCTTGTACAAAGCTCAAGTCCAAGTGGATCAAGGACCACCACATAAAACCAGATATACTGAAACTAATAGAAAAGAAAGTAGGGAAGAGCCTCAAGCACATGGGCACAGAGGGACATTTCCTGAACAGAACACCAATAACTTATGCTCTCAGATCAAGAATTGATAAATGGGACCTCATAAAATTGCAAAGCTTCTGTAAGGCAAAGAACACTGTCAATAGGACAAAATGGCAATCAACCGATTGGGAAAAGATCTTTACCAATCCTATCTGATATAGCACTAATATTTAATATATACAAAGAACTCAAGAAGTTAGACTCTCGAAAACCAAATAACCCTATTAAAAATGGGGTATAGAGCTAAACAAAGAATTCTCAACTGACAAATACCAAATGGCTGAGAAGCACCTAATGAAATGTTCAACATCTTTAGTTATCAGGGAAATGTAAATCAAAACAATCCTGAGATTCCACCTCACACCAGTCAGAATGGCTAGGATAAAAAACTCAGGTGACAGCAGATGCTGGAGAGATTGTGGAGAAAGAGGAACACTCCTTCATTGATGGTGGGATTACAAGCTGAGACAACCACTCTGGAAATCAGTTTGGTGGTTCTTCAGAAAATTGGACATAGTACTACCATAGGACCCAGCTATACCACTTCTGGGCATATACCCAGAAGATGTTCCAACATGTAAAAAGGACATGCTCCACTATGTTCATAGCAGCCTTATTTATAATAGCCAGAAATTAGAAACAACCCAGATATCCCTCAACAGAGGAATGGATACAGAAAATGTGGTATATCTACACAATGGAGTACTACTCAGCTATAAAAAAAAACAATGAATTTATGAAATTCTTAGGGAAGTGGATGGATCTGGAGAATATCATCCTGAGTGAGGTAACCCAATCACAAAAGAACACACATGGTATGCACTCTCTGATAAGTGCATATTAGCCTAGAAGATCAGAATACACAAAGTACAATCCACAAACCACAAGAAACTCAAGAAGAATGAAGACCAAAGTGTGGATACTTCATTCCTTCTTAGAAGGGGAAACAAAATACCCATGGAAGGAGTTGCAGAGACAAAGTATGGAGCAGAGACTGAAGGAAGGACAATCCAGAGACTGTTCCACTTGGGAATCCTTCCCATATTCAATCATCAAATCCAGACTCTATTGTGGATGCCAGTAAGTGCTGGCTAACAGGAGCCTGATATAGCTGTCTCCTGGGAGGCTCTGACAGTACCTAACTAATACAGAAGTAGAGGCTCACAGCCATCCATTGGACTGAGCACAGGGTCCCCAACGAAGGAGCTAGCAAAAGGACCCAAGGAGTTGTAGGGTTTGCAGCCCCTTAGGATGAACAACAATATGAACTAACTAGTACCCTCAGAGCTCCCAGGGATTAAATCACCAACCAAACACATGGTGGGACTAAGGGCTCCAGCAGCATATGTGTAGCAGAGGATGGCCTAATAGGTCATCAAGGGCAGGAGAAGCCCTTGGCCATGTGAAGGTTCTGTGTATCAGTGTAGGGGAGTGCCAGGGCTAGGAAGTGGGAGTGGGTGGGTTGGTGAGCAGGGGGATGGGGGAGGAAACAGGGTTCGTTTTTTTTTTTTCTTTTTTCGTTTTTTTTTGAGGAGAAACTGGGAAAGCAGATATCTTATGACATGTAAATAAACAAACTATCTAATAAAAAAGAAAACATAAAAATAAATAAATAAAAAGTATAAAACTTACAAAGAAAAAAAAGAAATTTCCAAATACAAAAACAGTAGAGAAACAACATATTTAGCCTCAAGGTATCAGAAGTAAATTATTGGCCTCATCCCATGTTTGTGAAGCCTTAGTAGCTGGAGATGAGTAGGAGAGGAGGTTGTTCATGTCAAGACTCACAGGGAGTATTAGAGACACAAAGGGGATCAGGGAAAAAACACAGCCCCCACACCCACCAGTGACATCACTTCAAGGACCTATGTCTACCACCAAAATTCTTCAGAACCTCACAAACTTGTGTCATTGGCTGGGAAACCACATACAATTCCCTATAAATGTCAAGTACATATTTAGTGAATAAATATACATCATAAAATAGTCTATGATTACTAGATAGAAGTAAGATCACAAACAGTAAAAACAACAAGGTATAATAAAGACAGGTCTGTCCATGCAAATCTTTTATTCTATTTTTGCTGCTTTGTTCTGTGCAAAATTCTCAAAAACATTTTAAAATTACCAAAGAGGTTCATTTTGTGAGCTTCATTTTCTAATCAGTTTATAACTTACACTTTGTAGATGAATGTTTAAATTGCTCAATAATACCATATTAATTCAATGCTATCAACATGCTCAATGTCCTTAATAGTTTTGAACATATAGAGTGTATCTAAATGTTGGGTTAATACAGGAAACACTCAGATGGAAAAGACTGTATATAGGATCATTTTATATTAAATTATTTATGTAGAAAACTTTTCAGATATGGACTGGAAATTGATAAGAGTTGTGCCATTCATATGCCATTAGCCATTTATGAAAGCAGTAATGGATATTACAAAGCTTTTTAAATGTTTGCTAATTTTATGGACAAAATAGGAATCTCATTTTAATTTGCATTTCTTGGATTATGAGGAGGCTAAATACTTTTAATTTGTTGTTCTAGTTCCACTTTGTGGATTGTCCAGGCCATTTATGGGCTTGTAATTACAGGCTTTCAATTCCTTGCCTTTTATGCACATTCTCAACCATGATGCTTCACACTCATACTTGATAGTTTTGAGTTTCTAATTTGTTTGGTTCATTTTTACTTTGATCATTTTTTTTCAGAGAAAAGTTTTAGCTTGTGAATGGATACATTTTAGTCTTTCAACTCCCTCTCTACCCTGTGCTTCTTTGGCTTAGAAAGCCTCTGATTGCCCTTAGTTTCAGAAGTTTAGAAGTCAGAAAAAAATAGGCTATATTCTTGCACACTTAACCCTTCAATGCAGCCAAGTAGTGTTATAGTAAGTTGGAGATAATAAAATTGATTTGTTCTTCTGAAAATGTTAAGCGAGTATTTTATCATCACTAGTTACTAAACATTGTCTTTTTGCCACTATACAAAAATGCTTTTCATACACACACACACACACACACACACACCATGCATACATTGATCATTGGTTTCAGTTACCTTAACAAGTGATTATCATTGTATCTTCTGTCAGTGTGCTCTGCCTGCAGTCAGCTCAGGTCACAGCAGTCTCAGTGCATAAAGCAGAGGTCAGTAGTTTCTCTTTGAGTCTTACAGCTGCAAGTATATATGCTCTAGTATGTTCATAGCAGACTTATTTATAATAGCCAGAAGCTTGAAAGAACCCAGATGCCCTTCAACAGAGGAATGCATATAGAAATTGTGGTACATTTATACAATGGAATACTACTCAACTGTTAAAAATAATGACTTCATGAAATTCTTAGACAAATGAATGGAACTAGAAAATATCCTGAGGGAGGTAACCCAGTCACAAAAGAACACACATAGTATGCAATCACTGATAAGTAGAATAAGACCAAAAGTTCCAAATACCCAAGATACAATTCACAGACCACATGAAGTTCAAGAAGGAGGAAGACCAAAGCATGGATGCTTCAGTCCTTCTTAGAAGTGGGGGAACAAAATACTCACAGGAGGAAATATGGAGACAAAGTTTGGAGCAGAGACTGAAGGAAAGGCCATCCAGAGACTACCCCACCTGGGGATCCATCCCATATACAGTTATCAAACCCAGACACTATTGCAGATGCCAAGAAGTGCTTGCAGATAGGAGCCTGATATAATTGTCTCCTGAGAGGCTCTACCAGTGCCTGACAAATACAGAGGTGGATGCTCACAGCCAACCATTGGACTGAGCTCTAGAGCTCCCAGGGACTAAACCACCAACCAAAGATGACAAATGGAGGGACCCATGGCTCTACCCACATATGTAGCAGAGGATAGCCCTGGGAAATCAAATGGGAGGAGAAGTCCTTGGTCCTGGGAAGATTCTATGCCCCAGTGTAGGGGAATTTGAGGGCAGGGAAGCAGGAGTGGGTGGGTGGTTGGGGGAGCACCCTCATAGAAGCAGGGCAAGGGAGGATGGGCTAAGGCATTTCCAGAGGGAAAGCTGGGAAAGGGGATAACATTTGAAATGTAAATAAATAAAATATCCAAGATATCCCAGGAGTAACTGGATCCAGGGACACAGGAACCCCACCCAAGGAGTGGCTCAGATTCCTTCCTGCCTGAACCAGTCTACCTTGGGCATGAACTCAGCAGCCAGTCCCACAGCCTCTGGAGGAGGCTCCACTCCCAGGCTCTTTAGCATGCCCAAGATCTTAGGATCAAGGATGAGGAGAACACAACATCTGTTCTAACATGACCAGGAATAACTGGGGCTAGCAGGATCCAGGGACACAGAAACCCTGCCCAACCAGTGGTTCAGGTTCCTTCTGGTCTACACTGCTTTATCTTGGGCTCGAAATCTGCAGCCAGTCCCACAGCCCCCAGAGGAGGCACCACTCCCAGGCTCTCTAGCATAACCAGGATATTAGGATACCAGCATCTCAGGATCCCAGGAGCTTGGTCACACCAGGATCTCAGGGTCTCAGATGCAGCTTGACACCCAAGAACTCTAACACACTCAGTATCTTAGGATCACAGGATCACAGAATCACAGGAATACAGAGACAGTTGGACTCTGAGGAGTTTTGACTTAACCAGGATTATAGAAAGGACAAGCTCCAGTCAGATATAATGAGGGCAGGGAGCACTAGAGATAATCAGATGTCCAGAGGTAAGCATAAGAACAGAAGCAACAGAAACCAAGGTTACTTGGCATCATCAGAACCCAATTCTCCCACCATAGCAAGTCCTGAATACACCATCACACTAGAAAAGCAAGATTGGGATTTAAAGTCACTTCTGATGATGAGGATGGAGGGCATTATGAAGGACATAAATAACTCCCTTAAAGAAATACAAAAGAACACAGGTAAACAGATAAAAGCCCTTAAGGAGGAAAAACAAAAATCCCTTAAAGAATTACAGGAAAACACAATCAAACAGGTGAAGGAAATGAACAAAACCATCCAGGATCTAAAAAATGGAAATAGAAACAATGAAGAAAACACAAAGAGAAATAACCCTGGATTTAGAAAACCTAGGAAAGGGATCAGGAGTCATAAATGCAACAGAATACAGGAGATAGAAGAGAGAATCTCAGGGGCAAAAGACACTATAGAAAACATTGACACAACAGTCAAAGAAAATGCAAAATGCAAAAAGCTCCTAACCAAAAACATCCAGGAAATTCAGGATATAATGAGAAGACCAAAACTAAGGATGATAGGTATAGAAGAGAGCAAAGATTTCCAACTTAAAGGGCCAGTAAATATCATTAACAAAATTATAGAAGAAAACTTCTCTAACCTAAAGAAAGAGATGTCCATGAACATAGAAGAAGCCTACAGAACTCCAAATAGACTGGACCAGGAAAATTTTCTCCCGTCACATAATAATCAAAACACCAAATGCACTAAACAAAGAAAGAATCTTAAAAGCAGTAAGGGGTAAAGGTCAAGTGACATATAAAGGCAGGCCTATCAGAATTACACCAGACCTCTCACCAGAGACTATGAAAGCTAGAAGATCATGGGCTGATGTCATATACACCCTAAGAGACCACAAATGCCAGCCCAGGCTACTATACCCAGCAAAACTCTCAAATACCATAGATGAGGAAACCAAGATATTCCATGACAAAACCAAATTTATACAATATATTTCCACAAATTCAGCCCTACAAAGGATAATAGATGGAAAACACCAACACAAGGAAGGATACTACACCCTAGAAGAAGCAAGAAAGTAATCTTTCAACAAATCCAAAAGAAGATAGGCACACAAACATAATTCCACCTCTAACAACAAAAATAGCAGGGAGTAACAATCAATTTTCCCTAATATCTCTTAACATCAACAGACTCAATTCCCAGATAAAAAGACATAGACTAACAGACTGGATACATAAACAGGACCCATCCTTTTGCTGCATACAGGAAATGCACCGTAGTGACAAAGACAAACACTACCTCAGAATAAGAAGTTGGACTGCAATTTTCCAAGCAAATGGTCCCAAGAAATAAGCTAGATTAGCCATTCTAATATAAAATAAAATCATCTTTCAACCAAAAGTTATCAAGAAGAATAAGGAAGGACACTTGATATTGGTCAAAGAAAAAATCTACCAAGATGAACTCTCAATTCTGAACATCTATGCTCCAAATGCAAGGGCACTCACATTCATAAAAGAAACTTTACTAAAGCTCAAAGCACACATAGCACCCCACAAAATAATAGTGGGAGACTTGAATATGCCACTCTCAGCAATGGACAGATCATAGAAACAGAAACTAGACAGCCATTCTCCTCTCATAGTAGCATGGTCGGCCCAGCTCCGGTCATTGGCCCTGGGACCTCCTTTGGGCCTTAAACTTCCCAAGAGCGTTTTAGGGTCGGAGTGTCAGATCTCGCGAGTGCTCCCAAGCTCTTTTGTGAGATCACAATTCCTCCTTGCCTCATATTCCGCCACTGCAGAGATCTCGAGAGATTTTATTTCATGCCAGGTTTCTACAGGCCTACTAGGCTATTAAAAGAATATCGCGAGGACTTTACCTGCAATTTCTTAAAACAGCTTTTAGAAACGCCTTAAATTTTGGTGATTTAAAAACCCTCTATTCTAGACTCCTCTTCGGTATTTTCTGTTACCCCCAACTCATCTAGTCTACACTTCGTTATGAAATGGACTGTCTTCATTTCTTCTAAGAATGAATTCAACAATAGTATGCTCCAGGCCGGGATCCAGAATGTTTCCGGTGAACACGCGCAGCCCAAAACCCGCCCTGCTGATGTATAGTTAAGTCCAGTGGACGGTGGACGGAAAAGGACAATGGTTTCCATGTCAGCGACAAACGCACTCCTGGTAGTTCTTGGACCTGATAGTTTTAAGACTGCTGAGAAGCGAGAAAGTAGCCAAGGGAGCCTATGCATCTTGTAGAACAGGAGCCATGCCGCACCGGGGCCTAGTGGCGGGGCCAGACTTTGATCATTTTCAGAGTCGCTATTTCACGCCGCCGTCAGAAGTAGCGGAACACAACCAGCCCGACGACCTATGGGTGTCTTACCTGGGATTTGTTTACAATCTAACACCACTTGCTCAGGAATTCAAAGGGGATCTACTGTTGAAACCCATCCTGGAGGTTGCAGGCCAGGACATTAGTCACTGGTTTGACCCCAAAACTAAAGACGTAAGTTCTGTGGGAGTGTGGGGTTGGTGGAAGCGGCACTGGAAAGCGGAGGAGGGATCGAGGGAATAACTAGAACTCGAAACAGTGATTGCTACTATCCTTCCCTCCAAACCCTCGCGCTTGAAGATTCGCAAGCATATAGATCCACAGACTGGTTGCGTGAGATACCGCACCCAGCGGGGTCGCTTCGTGCATATCCCGCCTCCACTGCCCCGTTCAGACTGGGCCAAAGATTTCGGAATACCCTGGTGGAAGGGGGCAAATTACCAGGTGGGACGTCTGTCTGCTCGGACCCAGAACATCCGCATTATTAACACTCTTACAACGCAGGAGCACACACTGCAGGTAGGGGCTCTGGAGTCCATGTGGGAAATCCTACACCGATATCTCCCCTATAATGCACATGCTGCCAGCTACACATGGAAATACGATGGGAAGAATTTGAACATGGATCAAACCCTGGAAGAAAATGGGATCGGGGATGAAGAAGAGGAGTTTGACTATCTGAATATGGATGGCACACTTCACACACCTGCCATACTGCTCTACTTCAATGATGACCTCACAGAGCTCTAGGAAAGGAGATGTGCATGTAGAGTCAAGATGTTTGAGTTTGCCTCTTTCTATGCCTTGAGGAAAAGAGCTGTGGGTCTGTGGGGCCTGGGCCTACACCTCTGTTCCCTTCTGGGAATCAGCCCGTGGTTCTTGGGCCTTTCTGACATGTAAGGGCCTTATCCCTGGCTCTTTTGCACATGAGTGATTTGCTCAAAGAGTATTAGAGGGGTTCTAGGAAAGAATCCTTATAAGAGATCTAGAGTCTCTTGGGAGTGTGAGGAGGAAGTAAGGCTCAGGTGAAACTTTTCAGTAGTAAGAGAAAGACACATGGGGATGAAGGTATGGAAGAACTTTTATGGCAAGATGTTTGTAGGAAGGTGGGATTTACAAAGTCAGGATTTGGAAATTAGCATTGCCAATCAGAGGTGGTTGGTTGACTTCCTTTCTGAAGGTGTTTACTAGTTGGTGTCCCAGGAAAAGTGAATGTAGTTAATTTAGGATTGAAATTATGCTGGAGTATTATGCTGGAGTTTTACATTGTTCAGTACAGCTATCCTATAAAGTGAATACATTAATGCTATTTCATAGGTAATTCCTTAGGAATTTACCAAGGCTCTGTAGCACAAGTGCACATTGATTATGCCCAACTTTGAAAGTCCAGCATTTTTCAGTGTAAAGGAACATTCTCAGTAGCTTTGCCTAATGCTAACATTTCTGATGGCTGCTCTCAAACCATGTATTTGGAATGTGAGCTTGTCCTAGGCTTGTTTCATGATGAGGAAATATGAGCTATTGTGTACTCAATGCTTGCGGGTTTGAAGGGAGTTAATTAAGAGTACTGTAGGGGGACAGGCAGAGAAGGCTAAATTTCATTCAAGCACTGGCTACTGAGGCTAATTCCTGTTGATATCATAAGATTTCTGACTGTTCTGGTACAAGAAGATAGATATTTACCGACTCCAGGAAAAGCTAGAATGGAGAAAGGACCTATAGATCCAGACATTGTAGTGAAGGAACCCAAAATGGGGGTGCCTTCTTTCTCCAGTAGGCCTTGCCACTAACAGCAAGAAAGAGGTGAATTTGTCAAATGGTGGCCCTAAAAGTAGTTTGTTGGGATCAGAAAGAAGGGAGCTAAGAGAGGCAGACAATTCTCATGGTGACTGGCTACATCTGGTTCCCTTTATCCCTAATAGAGGAGGGGAATTAAGACTAACTGACAAATTGTGACAGGTGTGATGGCTTTAATCCCAGCACTGGGGAGGCAGAGACAGGTGGATCTCCTGAGTTCCAGAACAGCCAGGGCTACATAGAGAAAACCTGTCTCAAAACAAACAAAAGCAAAACAATATAGTAACTGGTCAGTGAAGGTCCCTGCCACAGCAGCAGGCAAATAGGAGCTTGCTCATTCTGCCCAAGCGTGTCTCTTTCCAGGACATCCCACTTGTAGATTTTTTTTCCCCTGGGATGGAGTGGGGGTGTGTCTCATGTTGGGGGTGGGGGCGGGATCTCATTATGTAGCCCTGGCTGGCCAGGAACTCAGAGAACACCTGCCTATCCACAACTTCTTGGTAGAAACCCACACTGTATGCCCAAGCACCATCAGCTCTCTCTGAGAAGCCTTTGGAGTCTGTTCACACGGTATGGCCAAGCACCATCAATTCTCTGAGAAGCCTTTGGAGTCTGTTCACACTGTATGCCCAAGAACCATCAGCTCTCTCTGAGAAGCCTTTGGAGTCTGTTCTTTTGTCTCTGATTACAGGGAAACTTCCTGATGTCCATTTTCTACCTCTGCTTTCACAAACCTAAATATCTTACTTTCTACCTTGGATCTTCAGTAGGTTTTTCATGCTTTTGGAATAAAAGCCTAAATTCAAGAAGCCTTGTGTAAATCAGACCCCGTCCTCCCTGCCCATGGCCTCCACACAGTCACCCTTGTCCGGCATCACACCCTTCTATTTTGCACCTTGATTATCCTAACTATTCAGGTTTTTTCCTTAGTCTTTTTTGGCCCCACCTCAGCAGTATGCATTTTTTTTTCCTGCGATCTTCTTAATCACTTTGAAACTATGTAGACTGCCGGGCGGTGGTGGCGCACGCCTTTAATCCCAGCACTTGGGAGGCAGAGGCAGGCAGATTTCTGAGTTTGAGGCCAGCCTGGTCTTCAGAGTGAGTTCCAGGACAGCCAGGGCTATACAGAGAAACCCTGCCTCGAAAAACAAACAAACAAACAAACTATGTAGACTGGGTGAGAATGGCTGGTGCTAGATTGTAAGGTCATGAGGGCAGAAACCTCATTCATTTCTGTATTCTCATTGCTGAGCACATAGCTGCTGCTCAATAAATATGACTGAATGAATTCAGATATCAAGGAATTCATCTGTCTGCAATAAAAAAAAGAAATAGAAACTAAACAGAGACACAATGAACCAAACTTCACAGAAGTTATGAACCAAATGGATCTAACATATTTATAGAACATTTCTTCCTAAAGCAAAAGAATAAAATTTCTTCTCAGCACCTCATGGTGCCTTCTCTAAAACTGACTATATAACTGGCCACAAAACAAGCCTCAACAGATACAAGACTGAAATAATCCCATGCACCCTATCAGAACACCACTGACTAAGCCTGGTCTTAAATTGCAACAAGAACATTGGAAAGCACACATACATGTGGAAAATGAACAATGCTCTACTCAATGATAACTTGGTCAAGGGAGAAATAAGAAAGAAATTAAAGACTTTTTAATGAAAATGAAGACACATCATACCAAAACTTATGGGACACAATGAAAGCAGTGGTAAGAGGAAAACTCATAGCTTTAAGTGCCACCAAAAAGAAACTGGAGAGATCTTATACTAGCAGTTTGACAGCACACCTGAAACCCCTAGAACAAAAAGAAGCAAATATACCCAAGAGGAGTAGATGACAGGAAATAATCAAACTCAGGGCTGAAATCAACCAAATAGAAGCAAAAAGAACTATAGAAAGAATCAACAATACCAGGAGTTGGTTCTTTGAGAAATTCAACAAGATAGATAAACCCTTAGCAAGACTAACCAGAGGGCACAAAGACAGTATCCAAATTAATAAAATCAGAATTGAAAGGGAGACATAACAATGGAAACCATGAAAATTCAAAAGAATCATCAGATCCTACTACAAAAGTTTATACTCAACTAAATTGGAAAATCTGGATGAAACAAATTTTCTAGACACATACAAGGTGCCAAAGTTAAAACAGAATCAGATAAACCATGTAAACAGTCCCGTAGCCTACAACACCCAGAGGAAGCTTCCCTCTCAGGTGCTCTAATACACACAGAGTCATAGGATCAGAGGTGAGGAGGACACAATATCTGTCCCAACAACTTGAGTAACTTGGATCAATGGGACCCCAGCACTCAGGAACTCTGCCAGAGCAGTGGCATGGGTTGCTTCTGGTCTGTCTGGACTGGTGCCCTAAGCAGACTTTGGGCACAAACTCTGCAGTCAGTCCTGCAACACTCAGAGGAAGCTCCACTCCCTGGCACTCTAACAAGTCGAAGATCATAGGATACTAGGTGAGGAGGACACATACGTCCCAACACCTGGAGCAACTGGGACCAGCAGGATCCAGGCACACAGGAACTCCACCAAAATGGCACTGGTTCCTTCTGGTCTGTCTGGGCTGGTAACCTGAGTAGACCTTGGGTGCAAACTCTGCAGCAAGTCCTATAATACCCAGAGGAAGCTCTACTCCCAAGTACTCTATCAAGCCGGGGATCACAGGATCCCAGAATCACGGGATCATAGAGACAACTTGACTCTGAGGAATTCTGGTACAACCAGGATCACAGAAAAGACAGGTCCCTGGTCTGATTTAGCCAGGGCAGGTAGCACTAGAGCTAACTAGATGGCAGGAGGCAAGTGTAAGAAAATAAACAACTTTACAAGTTACTCTTTCTCTGAAAAAAAAATGCATTTCAAAATCATAACAGCCAATGAACCAGATTCTTACCCTCACCTAATGTCTGTGCCACCCTCCAAGCAGAACCATTGTTCACTGAAACAGTTGGTGATGGACTTCATGGATAGATCATATTAATACACACACTACTTCTTAAATGAATGTAACCTGTTCTCTGTGGGCTGAGAATGAAGGCAATCACTCCAGTCAAATAACTTTGACCATAGCAAGAAACCTGTACCTAAAAATCGTGCCTACAATTCACTCCTTGGCACAGGAGAATTGTCAACTCTTAGCTTAGCTACTATGGAGGTGAAATCCTTTGATGATATGAGGGTCATTGAAGTACAGCCTTATTACAATGAACTCCAATGTCTAAGAATTGTTCTTATTTTGGGTTCTTCTCAGAGAAAGAGTAACTTGTAAAGTCTTCTTCAAAATTGATAAAGTAGTTAACAAACATCAAGCAAAGCATTCAGTCTCATTCTTTGCTGTTCTCTTACAAGCCACCTCCCAAGTTAATTGTTTATATTTCTTTTGGCAGTAAGATCCAAGATTTTAAGCTCTCCTAAAAACAAAACACACAAACAAACAAGCAAACAAAAAGACTTTATTTATGTTCACTTAAAAAAACTAGTAGTGATATATTATTTTAAAATATATGGCTAATATGATTGGAGTTATTTATATTTTTAAAAATGTATATATTTTCAGTATTGCTGCAGACACCATCCACCTAAGACTGTTCAATTGATTGTTTTATATCAAACACCTTTTATAATACTCATTTTTATTGTTACAATATTTTATAAATTTAAAAAAATATGACAAAGTAAAACAAAACAAACGGTATTGTAGGTATTGAAGGGGAGGTCTCTGGGAGGATTTGGTGTACAAAAGAGAAAGAAGAATGTAATGAAATTCTATTTACTTAAAATATGTTTTTAAATGTTAACAAATTCAGATAAACTAAAATTATGTATCTTTTCTCATCATAATGCAATAAAACAAAACAAAACAAAACAAAAAACCAGTTCCATAACTCCTAAAGAAATAGAGGAAGTCATTAAAAGTCTCTCAACCAAAAAACAAAAACCAAAAAAAAAAAACAAAGAAAAGCCCAGGATCAGATTGGTTCAGTGGACAATTCTATCAGACCTTTAAAGAAGATCTAATACCAATACTCTTCAAACTATTCCATAAAATAGAAACAGAAGGTACACTACCCAATTCATTCTATGAAGCCACAATTACGCTTATACCTAAACCTCACAAACACCAAATGAAGAAAGAGAACTTCACATCAATCTCCCTTATGAACATTGTGGCAAAAATATTCAATAAAATTCTTGACAACTGAATCCAAGAACACATCCAAAAGATCATTCACCATGATTAAGTAAGCTTCATCACAGGAATGTAGGGATGGTTCAATATATGGAAATCCATCAACGCAATCATTACATAAACAAACAAACAAACAAACAAAACAAAACAAAACAAACCACTAGATCATTTCATTAGATGCTGAAAAACATTTGCAAAATTCACCACCCTTCATGTTAAAAGTCTTGGAAAGATCAGGAATTCAAGGCCCATAACTAAACATAGTAAAAACAATATACAGCAACCAGAAGCTAATATAAAACTGAATGGAGAGATACTTGAAGCAATCTCACTAAAATCAGGGACTAGACAAGGCTGTCCACTTTCTCCCTACCTATTCTACATAGTTCTAGCTAGGGCAATTAGACAACAAAAGAAGGTAAAGGGGGTACAAATTTGAAAGGAAGAAGTCAAATTATCACTATTTGCAAATGCTATGATTGTATATTTAAGTGACCCCAAAAATTACGCCAGAGAATTCCAAAAGCTGAAAAACAACTTCAGCAAAGTGGCTGAATATAAAATTAACTAAAACAAATCAGTAGCCTTCCTCTACTCAAAGGATAAATAGGCAAAACTATTCTCAACAGTAAAAGAACTGGGGGAAATCACCATCCCTAACCTCAAGATGTACTACAGAGCAATAGTGACAAAAACTGCATGGTATTGGAACAGAGACAGGCAGGAAGATCAATGGAATAGAACTAAAGACCCAGAAATGAACCCATACACGTATGGTCACTTGATCTTTGACAAAGGAGCTAAAACCATCCAGTGGAAAAAAGACAGTATTTTTAACAATTGGTGCTGGTTCAACTGGTAGTAAGCATATAGAAGAATGTAAATCAACCCATTCCTATCTCCTTTTACAAAACTCAAGTCCAAGTGGATCAAGGACCTCCAAATAAAACAAGGTACACTGAAACTTGTAGAGGAGAAAGAGGGGAAGAGCCTTGAACATATGGGCATTGGGGGAAAATTCCAGAACAGAACACCAATGGCTTGTGCTGTAAGATCAAGAATTGACAAGTGGGACCTCAGAAAATTGAAAAGTTTGTGTAAGGCAAAGGATACTGTCAATAAGACAAAAAGGCAACCAACAGAATGGGAAAAGATCTTTACCAATTCTATATCCAATAGATGGTTAATATCTAATATATACAAAGAACTCAAGAAGTTAGATTTCAGAGAACCAAATAACCCTATTAAAAATGTGGTACAGAGCTAAACAAAGAATTTTCAACTGAGGAATATCGAATGGCCAATGTTGGTCCATGTTCTCTAAGCTGCTGATGGGCCTATGTCTCTCTGCTGCTGATGGGCCTATGTCTCTCTGCTGCTGATGCCTGGTGTTGGGCAGTATGTTAGTTAAATAGAGGCAATGCATAATTGTGAGATATTTTATTATAAGAGGAAAGAGGTTGATCATGATCATAGAGAGAAAGAAAGGTGAGGAAGGAGAGGAGAAAAGAAGGTCAAGAAAGTAAGAAAGGAAGCAAGAGAGGAGGGCAAGAGGACAAGAGAAGAAGAAAGGAAGCAAGAGAAGACAAAGAGCGAGAGAGAGAGCAGACAGGGCAAACCACCCCTTATATTGTATGAGGCAGGGCTATTTGGCTGTGGTCAGATGACTAGGGGTAGGATCCCGCTATAATGCTGGGAGCTTAGGGCATTGTCTACTTGACAGAGCACACATCTCCTGCAGGGGGCTGTGAGAGGTTGTGACTGAAACAGGAGTCAGGATCCCAGGAGTCATGGCTGAATTCCTTCTGTCCCTTGCAGGCAGAAACTATCTCCCACTGGGACTTCAGAGTTCGAGACCTATTAGTAGACTGGCCCAGGTGGCCTGAATAGACCACTGCCCTATAACTCCCCTTTTTCTTTTTATAAGGCAGAGGTGTCGTGAGAATAATTGTCTACTATGTTGGGAAACGTATAGGGGCCCTGGAGTGATTGTGTCATTGGTGGTGAAAATTTTGGGTGGGGTGAAATTATTAGAAGAAATCATATAGGACAGGGGAGTAACACAATTAAGCCAGAGGGTGAGGAAAGTAGGCAAGGCAAGGGATTATATAATCAATTGTTCCAAGGGTGATACAGTTTGAGGGTAATAACATCAGTTTTGAACAGTAATTAATTAATCTAGATAGACATTATGTTTTTCTTACTATCACGTAACTTTCCCCAAGTTCAGCAGCCATTTGGCTTTGACAAAGGGTTCATCTATACCTGGAAGTTCCCAAGTCTATTGTCTGTCCTCTGTGAGGTTCAGTGCATGTTTAGGGAGTCTTCAGTCAGATGAGGTGTCTGGAGTAAGGCTGCTTTGTTGTCTGCAGGTCCCAGGAGATGGCATTGTCTCTGGTGGATCTGCAGCTGCAGGCATTGTCTTCCCTTGTAGGGGTAAACCTGTAGAATAATTATAACAAAAGAGCAGGACCCTAGCAGAAGGATGTCCACATAGGATGAATAAGAAAGTTAAGCCTGTGATGGTTTGTTTGGGAGCACAGCATGGATTGTTGCTAGGATCTTAGAAAGCAAGCATTTGTGAGGCATGTAGTCCTTGAAGGAATCTTTTAAGTCTGCTTTCAGATGGCTGAGGAAGAAAATCATCTCTCTGGGATAGACAGTAACAGTTTTTCTGTGAAAGGAACCTGGTTGTTAATTAAGGATTGAATGATGATAAACAGCATAGTTGATTTGACCTGTGGAAGTAGATTAGGTGACTTTTGAACCTTAAAAGGAATCTTAAGCAAGTTAAAACCTTTTTGGACATACATTATGAATGTTAGGGTGAAAAATAAGTGTTTAAATAAAGAAGCAAGAAATTTTGGGGTTGAAAAATGAAATTTAGTTATTCCTGTAGAGGGAGCAAGCAAGCAAAACCTCTGGTACAGCAGTTTTGGCAGGCTTAGATGGATGAGGTGTGTCCAGAAGGCAGGTCCCTGTGTTCCCCATTTGTTTGTTTGTTTTTTTTTTTTCTTGAAAAGCAGGAGGTAAAGTTTAACCTTGAAGAAAAGTTTAAGATGTAGAGGGTTGAGTGACAGACTTCTGTCCAAAGCAGCAGTAGCCTGCTAGCCAGTATGAGGGTGAAGATAGAAGCTGTTAGCTGGCAGGTAGAGGAAGCAGAAAGCTCAGAGCAAGGTCTGTTGGCTGAAAGGCAGCTTTCTATGTGGGCTGTGGGAGAGGCAGAGATTTGAGCCATTTGGACAGATGCAGAACAGAGAGGGAGGGAAGCTGAAGTAGGCCAAGGAGGAGTCTGTCCAGCAGGAACCTGCATTTTCAATGGAGGGAGGGGGGAGAGAGAGAGAAAGGAATGTTTAGTTTTGAACTGGGTCACTCACCAATATACCTCAACAGGAGCAGATGCGCTCTCTGCCATGCTCACTTTGGTATGTGACCAGGGGACTGCCACAGGCAGGGAACAAAGGTTAAAGGGTAGGATGACCTAATACCCAGCCAGAGTTTCCTTGCTCTGGCAGCACAGGTATAAGGTATCTGCCTGCACACTCAGCCCCACAGGGGAGGGGGGAAGGGGTACCTCTTGTATACAGAGGACACTGCTGGATGTTGAGGAGGGGCTGGGAATGAGGGGAAAAGGGATTGGAGAAAGAAGGGGCAGCATGCCTGTTTTGTGCTAACACTAGGCAGAAGAGTCGCTGGTCCTGGGTGCCACCTCTTGTAGTATTTGATTGGTGTGATCCAGACTGTTCCAGCAGTACATCAGGCATCAGTTGTTGGGCCTTGGGTCCCGATTCTGTTGCTGAGGCCTGGGTCTCTCTGCTGTCAATGCCTGACTGCACAAAGCATTAGTTGAAAGGAAGCAATGCATAATCATGAGATATTTTATTATTAGGAAAGAGAAAAGAGGCCAGTCATGACTGTGGAGAGAGGGAGAAAGAAGAAGAAGGAGAGGAGAAGAGAAGGAGAGAGAGGACAAGAGAGTAAGAAAGGAAGCAAGAGATGAGGGCAAGAGGACAAGAGAGGAAAAAAGAAAGCAAGAGAAAACAAAGAGCAAGGGAGAGTGGATGGGGCAAACAATCCCTTATATTGTATGAAGTGGGACTATCTGGCTGTGGTCAGATGACTAGGGGTAGGGTCCAGCTAGAATGCTGGGAGCTTGGGGCATTGTCTACTTGACAGAGCACACATCTCTTGCAGGGAGCTGTGAGAGGTTGTGACTGAAACAGGAGCTAGGGTCCCAGGAGTCATGGCTGAACTCCTTCTGTCCCTTGCAGGCAGAAACTATCTCCCACAGGGGCTTTGGAGTTCCATATCTATTATTCAACTTGGCCCAGGTTGCCTGATCAGACCACTGCCCTACAGGCAGAGAAGCACATAAAGAAATGTTCAACATCCTTAGTCATCAGGGAAATGCAAATCAAAACAATCCTGAGATTCCACCTCACACCAGGCAGAATAGCTAAAATCAAAAACTCAGTTGACAGCAGATGCTGGCGAGGATGTGGTGAAAGAGGAACACTTCTCCATTGTTGGTGGTACTGCTAGCTGATACAACCACTCTGGAAATCAGTCTGGTGATTCCTCAGAAAATTGGACATAGTATTGCCTGAGGATCCTGGGCATATACCTAGAAGATGCTCCAACATGTAATAAGGACACATGCTCTACTATGTTCATAGCAGCCTTATTTATAATAGCCAGGAGCTGGAAAGAGCCCAGATGATCTTCAACAGAGGAATAGATACAGAAAATGTGGTTCATTTACACAATGGAGTACTACTAAGCTATTAAAAATGATAAATTCATGAATTCTTAGGCAATTGGATAGAAATTCTTAGGTAATTGGATAGAACTAGAAAATATCACCCTGAGTGAGGTAACCCAATGGCAAAGAACACATATGATATGCGCTTACTGATAAGTGAATATTAGCTCAAAAGCTTCTAATAACCAGGATACAATTCACAGACCACATGAAGCTCAATAAGAAGGAAGACCAAAGTGTGGATGCTTTGGTCCTTCTTAGAAGGAGAACAAAATACTCATAGAAGCAAATATGGAGATAAAGTGTAGAGCAGAGACTAAAGGAAAGGCTACCCAGAGACTGTCCCACCTGGGGATTTATCCCATATTCTGTTACCAAATACAGGCACTATTGTGGATGCCAAGAAGTGTGTGCTGAAAGGACCCTGATATGGTTGTCTCCTGAGAGTCCCTGCTAGAGCCTTCAAATACAGAGGCAGATGTTAGCAGCCAACCATTGGACTGAGTGTGGGTTCCCCAATAGAGGCATTAGAGAAAGAACTCAGGAGGTTGAAGGTGTTTGCAACCTCATGGGAAGAACAACAATATCAACCAACCATTATCCTCCAGAACTCCCAGGAACTAAGTCATCAACAAAGGAGTACAAATAGCTCTAGCTGCATATATAGCAGAGGATGGCCTTGTCATGTACCGATTTAAGGAGAGGTCCTTGGTTTCATGAAGGCTCAATAGATGCCCCAGTGTAGAGGAATCAAGGGCAGGGAGGTGGGATTGGGTGGGTAGGAGGAGGAACAACCTCATAGAAGCAGGGGGAGGGAAGATGTGATAGGGTGTTTCTGGGGTGGAGGGAATCGAGGAAAGGGGATAACATTTCAAATGTAAATAAAGAAAATAGCCAATAAAGATAAAATAAAATAAAAAAATTTTAAAAAATTTAAAAAAGGAAAATACTAGAAAAGCAGGGAAAAGGAGAAGAGAAGAGAAGAGAAGAGAAGAGAAGAGAAGAGAAGAGAAGA
>JADRCD010141986.1:0-12548 GCA_019843815.1 Montemys delectorum | reverse complement strand
TGCCTGCCTGCCTGCCTGCCTGCCTGCCTGCCTGCCTGCCTCCCTCCCTGTCCACGTTCTCTAGCCTGGGGCTGTGTCTACAGACAATTCATTGAGCCTTGGCACCTTGGGATGGATTTTAGTAGTGTTAGGGTTAGACAGGGATAGAGGGTTAGCACCAGGGATTAGGGTTACCTGTGTTCTGCCTTCAAACCCAGTCTATGGCTTAACCTCAGCCTCCCTCTCTGGCACTTGAGTTTCTCATTAAGTCCAACCCTGCCCCGACCCTGGTTAACTGAGAGTGGGAAACTTGGGATCAGTTATAGGGTCTCCAATTGTATCTATCCCCGACACCTCGAGATCTGAAGTCATCCATACTCACTGGCATCTGCTCCAAGAACCATGCCTTTCAGCCACACTAAGCCCTCCCTGCTCCCTCCTCTTCCAGAAAATGGCTAACTGCTAGGCTCCCGGTCGATCCTTAACATGATTCTCAGGAAGACAGAGCGGGGATGTGACATGCTCCCTTCCCGGGACAATGTGACATCACTGGCGGTGTTGGCTGCTCTTGCTCTGTCTCAGGCTGAGAATCCTCTTGTGGAAGATGTAACTCCAGGAGGTCATGATGCTGACTTCTAGGTCTACTGTTTGCAGTGTGGCTTAGGGCAAGGAATCAGTTTCTCGGCTTGAGTGTGAAATACCACTTGGTGCCCTGCTGGCGGCACTGTTCTGGGAGGCTGTGCATTTAGGGGGTGGGGCCTCTACTGCTAGGCAGCAGGCACACGCTTCCTGATCCATCAAGACATGAAGCAGCTCAAGGGGGCTGGAGAGATGATGGCTCAGTGGTTAAGACCATTGGCTGCTCTTATGGGACCCTGGTTTAATTCTTAGCACCCACATGACAGCTCACAATTCTAACTCCAGTCTTGGCCACAGGATGCCCTCTTCTGGATTCCAAGGGTGCCAGACACAGACATGGTGAGCAGACTGCATGAAGGCAAAATACTCGTGCATATTTAAGAACAGTAAAGGCACACGATCCCACCACCATGAGCTCATTACGCCTTCCTGCCATGCTGGTCCTACTAAAGCCAGCCTCTGTAGAGCAGCCTCTGCCTGGTTCTGGCTGAGTGATAAGCAAGGCAAAGAAAGTCTGCCCAAAGCTCACAGCGATTTCCTGTGTTAGGGGAGTGACACAGAGTCCTTGAGCCACCATGGGCTCCTCCACCTGGCTGAAGAGATACAGGGCACCAAGGAGACGAGGGAAGGAGGAGGAGGAGGAGGAGGAGGCCCACCTTATAGGCCTCATCGATGTTGGCATCTACGCAGTGCTGGATCATCTCCTTCACCAGCAGTGGGTGGGGCTCGTCACAGACCTGAGCAAACAATGAGGAGACACAACATCTTGAGGCCCCAGGCTAGCTTTCATCAAGTCTCCAGCAACTGGAATGGGATTTGGGAACACTCTTCTCACTACCAAGGACATCCCCCAAAATAACTGCTCCCAACACAGTTAAATTCCTCATATCCAAATGAATGAAACCACAAAGCAGCCAAAGGCCCAGAAAGACTCCCTGCTTGGGTGGCATTAAAGGCATGGTGTTGGGCATGGCGGCACACGCCTGTAACCTCAAAACTTAGGAGGACCTCAAATTCAAGGCCAGCCTGGGTCACATATTGAGAGCTGTCTCTAAAATAAGTGACTGAGCCTGGTGGCACACGTTTGTGATCCCAGCATGAGGCAGATGGAGCCAGTAGGACCAGAAGTTCAAGGCCAGCCCGAGGTCAGAGTCTGGGCTACAGACAAGCTCAAAAAGAAAAGAAATGAAAGAAGGTTGGAGAGATGGTTCAGGGAGGCAAGCACTTCAGACAAGCCACCAGAGCCCAGTGCATAGCACAGGGTAAGAACATCTCTGCGGGGAGGCAAGGGATCAGGTAATACACAGGCAAGCCCATCTTCCACTACCTCCCTGTGGAACCTTCCCAAGAGACTCCCACTGGTCTCCTGGGTACAAGGGACAAAGCTGTGGTGGCAAAACAACCAAGACAAGGACTCAACTCTGCCAGGAGCCCATTCACCCAGCCGTGAGCGCCCATCACCTTTCTTTGGGCTCAAGATAGTGTCTCACAGCCCCCCCCCCCCCCCCCCCCCCCCCCCTCCCCCCTGCTCATGTTGAGGATGCCTGGTTTATGTGGTGCTAGGTCTGGAACCCAGGCCTACTAAAGCACTCTACTAAGTCAGGCCTTGCCTTCCTGAGACAAGCCTTACTTGTGATGCTGGGATCACAGGCGTGGACTACCACGCCCAGCCCTAAATCCACCCAATGGTTGTGCAGGTCCATTCTCCCAGTCCTGGTACCTTGAATACATTCTCACTGTTGATATAGCCAAATCCTGAGAAGGTGGACTGCAGGTTGTTTAGTGCCTGGAAGGAGACAAGAGACACATCAAAGGCGACTGTGATGTCTTTCCCTACCCTGCCTCTCAGAGACCTAACCCTCACCCTCCAGCAGCTGACCCCTGCAGGGTGCTGGGTCCTCAGTCACTGACCCTCCAGCAGCTCACCCCTGCAGGGTGCTGGGTCCTCAATCTGCATTTTAGCCAGACTTGGCACAACACTCATTTCCAAACTTCAACTTGAAAGAGCAATGTGCTGGCTGATCTCATGTCAACTTGAGACACAAACTAGTGTTATCTGAAAGGAGGGAACTTCAATGTGGAACATGCCTCCATAAGATCCAGCTAGAGGGCAATTTCTTAACTAGTGATTGATGGGTGGGGGACAGCCCATTGTGAGTGGGCCATCCTGGGTGGATGTGCTTTAAGAAAGCAGGCTGAGCAATCCTCTCCATGGCCTCTGCATCAGCTCCTGCCTCCAGGCTCCTGCCCTACTTGAGTTCCTGTTCTGACTTCCTTTGGTGATGAACAGCAATGTGGAAGTGTAAGCTGAATCAACCCTTTCCTCCCCAACTTGCTCTTTGGTCACGGTGTTTCACTGCAGCAATAGAAACCCTGACTGAGACAGATGGCAGCGGTCACCCACCAACCTGGCGCATGTCTCCCTGGGCTGTGAAGATAATGGCTTCCAGGCCGTCATCTGTGTATGGCACTTTTTCCTTCTCGATGACATTCATGAGCCTGGTGAGGACCTGTGCATCAGTGAGCTTGGTATAGCGGAGCACCGCACAGCGGGACTGGATGGGCTCTGGACAGAGATGGCAGAGTGAGGGCTCCCTGGCAAGGCTAGCTGCCGATCAGAACACAGCTGAGCCAAGTGTCAGACTATCAGATAAGAAGCCTCTTTAGGCTGGATTTCCAGCTTTCTGAGTCCTGCTCTGCAGAGGGTCTTTTTCTAGGCGTGCGTGTTGATGTGTGTTCCCATACTCCAATAAATGCCTGCCTTTAACTGCTTAAAAGAAGCAGGCCAGGTCCTGCCTCTGGAGGGAAAGTGGGCCTCGCACAGACACCCCCACACACATATGCACAAGAAGTTAGGGCCTCTGGAGTCACTGGAAGCACAATGTAGAATAGGTGGGCCCTTCGGGGAAGATCACAGTTGGTCAGCCTAGGAGGGAATGGAACTCCAACAAGCTCTTTAAAGTTCCACAAAGGGAACAAGGCAAGAAGGTACCAGTTTGTAATCCCAACACTTGGGATTACATAGGGAGGCAGAGACAGTAGGATCATGAGTTCAAGGTCAGTCTCAGGTACTAGGTTAGTTCAAGGCCAACCTGTGCTGCTTGAGACTCTGACTCAAATACCAACACAGACACAATGCCAACAAGAAAAAAGGACGGAGCTGGGCAGCAGTGGCACACACCTTTAATCCCAGCACTTGGGAGGCAGAGGCAGGCGGATTTCTGAGTTGGAGGCCAGCCTGGTCTACAGAGTGAGTTCCAGGACAGCCAGGGCTACACAGAGAAACCCTGTCTCGAAAAACCGAAAAAAAAAAAAGAAAAAAAGAAAAAAAGAAAGAAATATGGTTACATGCTTGTGTGGGGACGTGAAGGGGGAAGTGGGACAGAAAAGCCCCAGTGCCAGGCATCAGCAGGACAGGAATGAGACAGAGACTACACACATGGCAGGCCAGGATGACTCAGGCTGTGCAGGCAGTATGCGGCAAGAGGATACGATCCCTGCCTGATAGAGAGGCCAGTGCATGGGCAGCAGCTGGGCTACAGGCCAAAGACACCACAGGAAGGCACTGTGGGGAGGTGGAGGCCTGGCTAACAAAGCCCAATGCAGAGTCGATGCCAAGGGTACAGCACACAAAACAACTAGAGTATGTTCAAGACAGCTGTGTGGTACAGGCCCGTCACCCCATCTACTCAGGATGCTGAGGCAGGAGGACTGTGGGTTCAAGGCATTCCTGGGGTATAGGGCGAACTCAACACCAGCCTAGGCAATTTAGGAAGACCAAGTCTCAAAACAAAAAAGCACACAGGTGCCGGGTGGTGGTGGCGTGCACCTTTAATCCCAGCACTTGGGAGGAAGAGGCAGGCAGATTCTGAGTTCGAGGCCAGCCTGGTCTACAGAGTGAGTTCCAGGACAGCCAGGGCTACACAGAGAAACCCTGTCTCGAAAAACAAAACAAAAAACAAACAAACAAACAAACAAAAACAAAAAAGCACACCGGCCATAGTTAGTAGGGTGCATGCCTGAAATCCCTGGGTTGCATCTGCAGTACCATAAAAGATAAAATAGGGCCAACAAGATGGCTTGGCAGATAAAGGCCCTTGCCAAGTTCAACAACTGGTAGGAGAGAACAGAATCCTTAAAGTTGTCCTCTGACCTTTACACACACACACACACACTGAAGGACACCCGTGTCAAGTGGCTCACAACTGCCTGTAACCCTAATTCCAGGGCACATATATTCAGACAGACAGACACAATGAAAACTAAAAACAAGTGAACATAAAAAGGGAGCCTTACTGGACGCAGTTAGTTGCCCAGGGCGCCCGCTTACCTATGATTTTGTCTGAAGCATTACAAGCCAGAGCGAAGCGGGTCGTCTTGGAGTAGATTTCCATGGTTCTCCTGAGGGCCTGCTGGGCACCATCCGTCATGCTGAGGAAGCATAAGAGGGAGGTCGGTGCCAGGTCTGGGGACATGATGGCCCCATCGTCCCTGCTGTTCTGGGATGGAGGACTGAAAATCCGAGGCCAGCCTGGTCTACTTGGAGAAACTATCTCCAGCCCATACCTGTCTGCTTCGTCCAGAATGATGATCTTGTGCCGGCCCTTGGGAAGGGTAACTTTCTGCTGGGCAAACATTTTGATTTTATTCCTCACCACATCGATGCCCCTGAAACAGAGGGAGGGACTCTTGTGAGGGAGGGAGGAGGGGAGGGGTCAGAGACAACTTTCTTTTTTTCCTTTGTTTTATTTGAGACAGGGTTTCTCTGTGTAGCCCTGGCTGTCCTGGAACTCGCTCTGTAGACCAGGCTGACCCTGAACTCAGAGATTCGCCTGCCTCTGCCTCCAGAGTGCTAGGATCAAAGGCATGGACCACCATTGCCCAGCATAACAGCATGTTCTTAACTGCTAAGCAATCTCTTCAGCCCTGTATTTTATTTATTTATTTTTAGTATAGAATAGAGTTTATTTAGGGCATGGGGAAGGGAGTTAAGAGGGTAGCAGAGAGCCGGGCGGTGGTGGCCCAGCACTTGGGAGGCAGAGGCAGGCGGATTTCTGAGTTCGAGACCAGCCTGGTCTACAGAGTAAGTTCCAGGACAGCCAGGGCTGCACAGAGAAACCCTGTCTCGGAAAAAAAAAAAAAAAAAAAAAAAAAGAAAAAAAAAAAAAAAAAAAAGAGGGTAGCAGAGGCAGAGAAAGGCAGAGAAGGAGAGAGTAGAGAAGTAGGGGATGGCCATGACCATGGGGAGAGAGGGGGGAAGGAAATGGGGAGAGAGGGGGAACGAAGTGGCAAGAGGCAAGGGAGAGAAGCAGGTCTAAGAGCTGTATTTTATTTTTTGAGAGAGGATCTTCATATGGTATCTGGGAAGACCTGGAATTCAGAATCGACCTGCCTCAGCCTCTCCAGTGCTGGGATTTCCCACACACCACTCCCATTTCACAAGGGGCTTGCAAATCCTCCTGGTGGCCTTGAGTGGCTACAGGATCTTATTTTAACTTAGGAACATGAGCTAGCAGTCAAATACACAGACCAGAAGGTGGGCTGTGGCCAGGGCTGCAGAAGGGAAATGGGGAACGAGTACTTGAGGGCAGTTTCAGTTTTGCAAGGTCAGAAAGCTGTTGCACAATAACACAAACATACTAACATGACTGAAGTGAACACTTAAAAGTGGTTTCAGGGCCGGTGAGATGGCACTGTGGGTAAATGCACCTGCCAGCAGACCATGCAAGACTGACAATCTGAGTTCAACCCCCAGAACCCACATAAAGGTAGAAGAAAACGGATTCCACATGATTGAGCTCTGACCTTCACACATGTGCCATGGTACACTTATGAGCGCACGTGCACACGCACGCACCACATCAGTGTCAGAGCGATGGCTCAGTGGGTAAAGGCACTTGTTGCTGATTTCTACAACTTGAGTGTAATCCTCAGGACTCACTCAGTGGGGAAAACCAACTCCCAGCAAGTTGTTCTCTGAGCTCTACATGCATACGCCCCTCCCCCAATAAATAAGCAGCAATAAAAACACACTTTAAAAAGTAATTTTTGAATATTTCCTCAGATACCTGCACACAGCAGTGACTCCTGTCAAATGTGGGGCCAGGCACTCAGGTACAGCAGGAAGCCTCCCCTTCCCTCCCACTCTACCTGTCATTTGATGCATTGAGTTCCAGAACTGCATCCTTCAGGGCTGGGCCCAGCAGCGCTCTCGCCAAGCAGAGGATGCTGGTCGTCTTGCCAGTTCCTGGAGGACCCTGTGGGTAACAGCTCCCCTAAGTGCTTCAGGCAAGAAGGTCCCAAGGACTGGTGAGACAGTTCAGCAGTTAGGAGCATTCACTCACTGGCTGCTTGTCCAGAGGACCTAGGTTCCACCCCCAGTGCCCAAAACTAACTGTAACTTCAGTTCCAGGGGATCCACCACCACCCTCCTCAGGGCACCAGGCATGCAGATGGTAGACAAACACAAATGCAGGCAAAATACCCAGACACATAAAAGTGAATTAATTAAAAAAGGAGTCCTACATGGGTCCCGCTGCTTCCACAACTCCCCACTGTTGGCACTTGCTCCCCTGACTCCCTAACAACCCAGCTGGGGACCTGTGGCCTCCCCAGGCAGGGAGTGGACGTGGGCTACAAGATGCCCGCAGGGCCAGTCCTGAATACTCACAGCAATGATGATATTGGGCACATTGCCTTCTCTTGCAAAGACCTGAGGGAAAAAGAGATTCATTACGTTAGGTGTAGTGGTGCCTGCCTCTAGTCTCAGCAGCCAGGAGGCTGAGGCAGGAGGATCAGAGAGTCAAGGCCAGTTTAGGCTACATACCAAAATCCTGTCTCGAAAACCAATAAATAGGTGGGGTGTGGTGGCACACAGATTTAATCCCAGCACTTGGGAAGCAGAGGCAGGCAGATCTTTGTGAGTTAGAAGCCATCCTGGTCTACATAGCAAGTTCTGGGCCAGCCAGGACTACTTAGTGAGATCCTGTCTCAAAAGAGCAAAAACACCCCAAACAAGCAAAATAAAATCCCCAAACAAATAAACAAACAAAAAATAGGAGCCAACAAGATGGCTTAGCACATAAAGGCACTGGCAAAGGCTAACGAGCTGAGTTCTATCATCCATCACCAAGCCCCACAGTGGGGCAGAAGGGAACAACTCTGATCTCTACTGAGGTAGGAAGACCCACCTAAGTGTGGGTGGTACCTTCCCCGTGAATGTGTCAACCCATCTTAGCAATCTTTCTCCAATCCCCACTAGCTTATTGGGTCAATGATGTGATGTCAGAAGGGGCTCCTGGCTCCCTCACCTCCAGCCTGCTCACAGTGTCTCCATTCCCCACTATTTCGTTGAGCTTCACTGGTCTGTACTTTTCAACCCTGTGGAGAAGAAAAGCAAACATTGACATGGTTACCCTACAGTGCCCAGAAGAGAGGGCAGGAAAGAGCAACCTGCAAATTCTGGCACAGGGCGAGGGTGGGTTGTGTTACCTGTAATGCCCACACACCGAGGATAAGCTAGGAGGCCTCTGAGTTCCAGGCCAGCCTCTGCTACATACATATAATGACTTCAAAAAAGAATAAGAAGCCAGCAAGATGAGCCTTAAACCAGAAAGAGTGCACACAAAGGCACCCCTGGCAGAGCCAGTCAGCCTTACTTCAACCCCAGAGCCAAGATGGCACAGGAAGAGAACTCATGTCCTCCACATGCACTGGGAGACTTACATGTATGGCACACGTACCCACAAAATGAATGAATAATCATGGCCTGGAGCGATGGCCCAGTGGCTGAAGGCACTGGCTGCTCTTTCAGAGGACCTGGGTTCAATCCCTTCCCACCACCTACATGGAAGCTCACAGCTGCCTGTGACTCCAGTTCAGGGAATCTGATACCCTCACACACAGGCAGAACCATCAATGCACGTAAAACTAATTAACCAAATAGTTAAAGCAATCAGCCAGGCGCAGTGGCAATCCCAGGTATCTTGGGAGGTTCAGAAGTTCAAGGTTTTCCTTGAGTATATAACAAGTACAAGGCCAGTCTAGGCTTAATGAGACACCCACAATAAACTTTAAAAAACAATACAAACAATGGCTAGAGAGATGTCTCAGTGGTTAAGAGTGCTTGCTGCTGCACAGCACCCAGGTTCGACGTCAAGCATCCACACAGTGGGCCACAACCTCCCAGAACTCTAATTCCAACTCTTCATGTCTGCATGCACACACTGTCCCATATAGACACACAGACAACTCACACACAGAAAGGGAACCTCAAACAAACAAACAAACAACAACAACAACAACAACAACAACAACAAACTCAACCAACCACAAACTCAAAACCAAGAAAGGAGCCAGCAAGATGGTCAGTGGGTAAAGGTGCTTGCTGATAGGCATGGCCACCTTGAGTTTGACCTGGCTCTTTGCTTGTCCACTCCACACAGCGGAGGGAACCAGAGTAAGCTGTGGTTTCTGTCTAGCTCGCCTGGATGCCCACCTCACAACCATTTGCGGGGCTGGCAGGTGGGCAGTGATGGACCCAGGTGCACCCATTTGTTATACCAAATGGCTATGCTATCTTCAGGGTGTCCATGGTGACAGGCAGTCAGTGCTGGCCCACATGTGCTATTGTTCCAGGCAGCCTACCCTTACCCGTCTCTAGCAGCAGCTGGTGACTTGGGACTATGACTGGGAAGCCTGTGTGGGCAGTTCTGAAGCAGTTCTGAAATGACTCTTGGTCTCTTCATTAAAATACTGCTCCCTTGAGGTTGGAGAGAACTCAGTGCCTGAGAGCACGGGCTGCTCTTCCAGAGCACTTAGGTTAAATTCTCAGCACCCTCCAGTCTCAGGGGATCTGATTCCCTCTCCTCACCTTTGAGGGCACTGAACACACCCACAGATACAAGATAAATTAAAACAAACATCTATGACTATTTAGAATCTATTTGTTCATGGACAGGGTCTTGTGTAGACCAGGCTAGCCTGGAACTCACTATATAGCAAAGGATGACCTTGAACTCCAATTTTTCAGGCTCTAGATCTCCAGGTCTAGGATTATAGGCATTTATGTATCACTCTGCCCAGTCTACAGGGGCTGGTGATGGAAATGTGGGTTTCTATTTGACAGCAAGTACCCTATCAACAGGACCACATCTGATGGCCTGGAACTCATGATCCGTCTATCTCAGCCTCCTGACCACCAAGTTCTGCTTTTTAAATAAACAAGCAATGTTAAAAGCCAAAAGGACGGACGTTTTCCAGCTCTGCGTTCAGATGCTGTAGATGTACCGTGATCTGACCATCCGAGTTTTCTTTGCTCTTTTTTATATTCTGCTGTTTCCTTTCCTTTCCTTTTCTTTCTATTTTTGGAGACTGGGCTTCACTACGTAGTTCGTGCCAGACTGGAACTCCTAATATAAATAAAGCAGACTGGCCTTAAACTCAGGATCCACCACCTCCAGCCTCCTGAATGATTTATGTTTTAAGTATATACCCATATCTTTATTATTTGTATGTGACTTGGCACAGGCGTGGAGATCAGAGAACAACTTTGGGAGTCAGTTCTCTCCTTCCAAAGTCTAGAATCCAGTGATTAAACTCAGGTTGTCAAGCACTCTAATCGCTGGCCTTAAACTCACTGTGTAGTTACTGATGACCTAACAGGTGTGTGCTACTCCATGTGAACATCCGTTTTCTTTTTACTTATTTCTATGACTACCAGACAATGCTAAATTATATGTGTGGTGCTTTTTCTTTTCTTGTTTTGAGTGCTGGGGAAGAAACCCTAGGCCCTGAGCATGACAGGCAAGTGTTCTGCCGTTGAGGGAGAGTTCTAATTTGCATAATACTTCTTCTAGTATTACTTTATACTTTGGGTCAGCGTTCTCAACCTGTGGGTCGCAACCCCTTGAGTTGTTGAATGACCCTGTCACCACAGGGGTTGCCGAAGGCCACCAGTAAACTCAGATATTGACATTATATAACATAACAGGGGCAGAATCAGTTATGAAGTAGCAACAAAAATTTCATAGTTAGGGGGGCACCCCCCAACATGAGGCACTGCATGAAAGGGTCACAGCAATAGGAAAGTTGGGAAGCACTGCTCTCAACCGTCCGGATAGCTCGGTGAACTGAGGAAACTCTCTGTGGTCTGATGTCAGAAACCTTACTTTTTTTTTTGGTTTTTCGAGACAGAGTTTCTCTATGTATCCCTGGCTGTCCTGGAACTCACTCTGTATACCAGGCTGGCCTCGAACTCAGAAATCCACCTGCCTCTGCCTCCCAAGTGCTGGGATTAAAGGCGTGTGCCACCACCGCCCGATGAAACCTTACTTTTGATAAGAAAAACTAGTGCTGGAGGTAGCTCCATGATAGCATGTTGCCTGGCATCAATTTCCACCCAAAAAAATTAAAAGCTAGAAATAGTGATATACACCTGTAGCCCCTGTACATCAGCAGAAGAGACAGAAGAATCAGAATTTTTCATTTTGAGAAATCTGCAGCTAACTTAAAAGTACTGAGACCTACCTGTCTGACTTCCAAGTAGGATCAAAAGGTGTGTGCCACCAGCTGGCTGAAGCTGATAATTTTTTTAGATGAGATTTTTAAACAAATAAAAAAATATGAGACGGGGCTGGAGAGAGGGCTCAGTGGTTAAGAGCACTGACTGTTCTTCCAGAGGTCTTGAGTTCAATTCCCACCAACCACATGGTGGCTCACAACCATCTGTAATGGGATCTGATGCCCTCTTCTGGTGTGTCTGAAGACAGCTCATATACATAAAATAAATAAAGAAGGCCGGGCAGTGGTGGCGCACGCCTTTAATCCAGTACTTGGGAGGCAGAGGCAGGAGGACTTCTGAGTTCCAGGCTAGCCTGGTCTACAGAGTGAGTTCCAGGACAGCCAGGGCTATACAGAGAAACCCTGTCTCAAAAAATCAAAAAAAAAAAAAAAAAAAAAAAAAAATGCAGGCTGCATTGCGCTGCATGGCACTCTATTGGTCGCGTTTAAGCATCACTTAGACAGGTGAACTTCGAGACACACATTCCTCAATTTCCATAAATAAAAATCTCTACCTTTGCCTGGTGGCTCACACCTGTCATTCCAGCACTTGGAAAGCTGAGGCAGGAGGACTGCAGAAACTTCAAGACCAGCTTGGGCTGCACAGGGAAACCCAGGCCTGTGAATGGGCCGCAGTCGGTCGAGTGCTTGCTTAACATGCACGAGGCTCTGTGTTCCATCCCCAGCACTGCTTGACGGAAGTTACGCATGCCTGTCACCCCAGGATCAACGTTCAAAGTCATCCTTTGCTATGTAGTGAGTTTGAGTCCTGCCTGGGTTACGCAAGACACGATCAGAAAGAAAGAAAGAGAGAAAGAGAGAAAGAGAGAAAGAAAGAAAGAAAGAAAGAAAGAAAGAGAGAAGGAAAGAAAGAAAGAAAACCTAGTTTCAAGAAGAAAAAGAAAAAGGAAAATCTGCACTTCTGGGGACATCTGCACCTTCAGTGTGTCCCCTAGACCGAGGTCGAACCAGGGTCCCTGGAGCTCGGCCCGCCCTCACTCGCCATCACTTCTACGCGCGCGTTACTATGGCTTCAGGCTCACCACGGCAGCTCGTAGTGGCCAGTGGTCTTGCTGGGGACAGGCGAGGGCTCCTGCGCCCCACTCTCAGCCGGGCCACAGCCGCTCTCCTGAACCTCCATTCTGGTGGCCGCTCTTCCCGCCACCCGAAGCTCCGCCCCATGACGCTTTCACGGAAGTCTGGGTCCTGGTTTCCGGGCAACGCTGAGAAGGAAGCGGAAGTGCGTTATGGGGGGGGAGTGGTCTCTTCCTACACCTGCGCAGAGAACACAGCGTAGACACCCCTGGCCGCTAGAGGCCGCCGTGGCCACGGGAGCGGGCGTTTGAGAGGCTGGGAGAGAGAGAGAGAGA
>JADRCD010141983.1:442-17965 GCA_019843815.1 Montemys delectorum | reverse complement strand
CTCTCTCTCTCTCTCTCTCTCTCTCTCTGTCTGTCTCTCTCTTTTCCTTCCTCTTTCCTCTCCCCTCCCCCTCCTCTTCCCTCTCCGTAGTAAGAAGTAAACACAATTATCTGTGACAGCCGACCTGAACAACTCCTAGAGCATAACCCCGAGTTTCTGGCTTCCCTCATTGTTTTAGAAACCTCTTAGCTGACTGTTGAGTTTTAGACCTCACTAACTTTGTGGTTACACCTGGTTAAGTTGTTTTGCTGGAATTTGGAGTTAGTTTTACCTGGTTCAAGTCAGCTCACTCTTCAGCGCCCTCACCTGGGAGATTTGTGGGCTGATCACCCTCCAATCATGTGAATTCTGCCTTTGTCTGTGTCCTGTGAGAGAGAGAGACACTAAACTTGCACATCTGTGTAGACCCCTCGAAGATAGTTCTCATTTCCCTGCCCCTCAAATTATCGTTCTGCATGCCTTTCAGACCACCCTGTCAAGTTTTCCTACACCCATCACTAAATGCTGCCCTTGGTTACCTGGATTTGAGGTTTAGAAATCAGCACCTCTCAAATACTGTCTGCTGAGAAAAACTTACTGTTCCCACCGTTGGTTTGCCATGAGGGGAGGAAAGAAGGTATCATATCTATCAACACTTGCAAGATTTTATATCCGCTCAACGAGGCAGTAGACGCTTTTGCGGTCTGAGCTTCAGGGAGATAAGGCTGTCTTGATTCTGTAGACGCCAAGGGCAAAGTTCAAGAGAGGGAGCCCAGTGTAACTCAGACCCTGGAAAGGACCGCCATTAACTTTTCCTTCTTGTGGTGGTTTGGTGAGGATGGTGTCATGGGCTCAAATGTTGAAATGTTTTGTTCGTAGTTGATAAAACAGTTTCGGAAGGACTAGGAGGCATGGCTTCGTTGGAAGTGTGTCACTGGGAAAGTTTGGAGGTTTCAAATGCCAACCCCAGGCCCGTTCTTGCTGTTCTTGCCGTTTTTGATGTTCTCCAGTTGTGCACAAGGTGAAATCTCCCTGTTACTTTTCCAGCATCGTTCCCACCTGCCTACCATCATGCTTCCTACCACTATGATCACACCCTGCTAGTAGTGCGCTAATCAGAGAGCATTAAATTGACTCTAAAGACTTCTTATTATAAGTATATGCATACATTAGGGCATCTCTCAACCCTCAACAGAGAAGCTTTGTTTTGTAGTAGATGGCGATTAACCTAGAGACCTATGGGTGGAGAGGTGGCTCAGTGATTAAGAGATCTGTTCTTCAGGAAGTCCTGAGTTCCATTCCCAGCAACCACATGGTGGTTCACAATTATCTGTAATGGGATCTGATGTCCTCTTCCGGTGTCTGAAGACAGCAACAGTGTACTCATATAAATGAAATAAATAAATCTTAAAAAAAAAAAAAAACATAGAGACCCACAACTCTTTGTAAAGCAGAGTTATTTGTAATGGACCCAAACAACAATGTACCATTCCACATCAGCAGGAGAAGAGAGAAAGCAATTCAGAACACTCAGAATATGGAAGGTAATCCAGTAGCAGCAGCAGTAACAACAACAACAACAAAATGGCACACTGATACCCACATCATCATAAAGATGTTGTTGAAAAAAAGACACCAAGACACAGCATGTGGACTTCCTGAGTCTACGTATGCCAAACTCACAAACAGGTCAAACAGATGTCTGTTTGGAGATGCTTGAGGGTAGGAGAGAGTTCAGAAGGCACACGGACGTTCTTGCTTGGGAGGTAAAATCAAATGATTTATCAGTTGATGAACTTCTGTTGAAATAAATATGCACTTTCTGCATATGCCCTCTACTTCAGTAACTTTTTTGAACTTTACGAAAGAGTGCCTGATCCCTCAATACAAGATCAAGCTACCTGGAAAAGTGTCATGGCTCACTTAGCAGATCCCAGAGCAGGAGAAAAAAATGGAACTTACTCCTTCTTTAGGTCACCACATGAGACCTTTAAAACACACAGGAAAGGACACCTGTGAGAATCTATCCTAGATAGTGTGGCATGGGATGGCAAATAGATGGGAGCAAAATTTCTATAGGTGAGTTTGGTGCCAAGAGCATGTGGCTTAGGACTGACCGTACACCCAAGAAGGGCTTCTGTTGATTGTGGTATACAAACTTTCACTCTTGTATTTGCAGATTGGAGCTGGAGAGTCTTCAGAAGTTATATTCTGGGCCTTTATATTTACTATCCCTAATTCCTCTGTGGGCTCCTCAATAATTTAGCTTACAAAGTGAACCTTAAATGACCCACTCTTCCAAAATCTTTGGGTTCAGCTGTTGGTAAGAGAGAGTCATAAATAGTAGTGGTTTTGACGTGATTTTCTGGAATAAATCTCTTCCTTGTAAAATGAGAAGTCTTTTCCTGAGTTTGACAAACCACAGTGGCTTGTAGTGTTTCCTCATGTTGCTCTGGGTTCCTGGAAGGCAGAGTCAATAATGACAACTTGTCTGTGTTCCTCTCCCATCCTGTCACTGAGAAAGCCATGGTAGAGTTTCAAGTCAGATTCTGGAGCACTGGAGAGACCACTGTCTTGTTCAGCTTACCTGAGAATTAATGGAGACAGCTACAAAGAACCACCAACATAAGATCAGAATCTATGGTGTGACTCATGACCCTGACAACTGTCTAGCTTTTGGAAAAACAAGAGGGTGACTATGTTGAGAAAGTTCTGAGAAGAGTAATTTCACATGTGGCAAATTTTGAATTTAATGTAGGGTGGTCTTAGGACCTGTACACAAAAGGAGAGAGATGAAGGAGATAACATATTTCCTCTTGGTGCTGGAATTTGTATCTAACGTTTTAGCTAGTTGTGCGTTCAGAGCTTTGGGCCAAAACTCCACTTAGCATACAATTATGAGCTTAAGGTGTCAGAAGGCTACCGCCCAAAATAAGCTGAGACTTGAAAGGCATGCAAAACTAAATATTAGGGAAATATGAAGGGAAATTACAAGAGGGGGTTTGAGTTTTGAGTAAGAAAAACAAGGAAGTGATTTGCCCACCCCTGGGGCAGGTGATCTAATGTTGACAGATTCACAGACAAGCAGAGCATCCTCCTATTCCAGCAATCTCCATTGACTGTTGCTTAGATCAAGGCTAGTCTGTTGAAGCCAAAGCTTGTGGAGGAATTTTTGGGAGAGATGAAATTTATCACATGAAACTGATCAAAGGTGGTCTGTTCTTTGGTGTATGAGGCAAATTAGGACAAAACCTCTGAGTTTTCATACCTGCCAAATGGAAATTGTTGATCAGATGCAGACAGCATGGAAAAAAAAAAGAAAAAGAAAGCCGAGTACAATACATAATGAGTTAGACTCTGCAGACTTAATAGAGCAGAACTGTTAGTACTGGACAAAATTCTAGGACCCTATCTCGAAAGGATGGTCACAGTGTGGTGACATGGTGACCCCAGAGAGACGAGGCCATTTCTGGAAATAGTACCTGGTTCGTGAAAGTAAGTGTTTCTGGAATGAGTTCATCAGGTTGACCGAGGGGCTTACTGGGGAAACAAACTTTACAAAAGAAGAAGTGGTGTCCATCTTGTTGGGTATGTTCTACATGCTGGTTATGGCATTGGGGTGGAGATCTCTAGCAATAGGACTCAGTACTGAGATTCTCTCCTCTTTCATATTTTTATGGCTGTCTGAATTATATAACATATAGACTGTATCTATGAATGTTAATGAAAAGCTGACATATGTAAGCATATACAGAAAAGGACTTGACTAATCATGGAATAAGTGTACTAAAATTATTTTGACAGAGTAGGAAGATAGACTGAATCTACTCCAAAGCCTCAAATTACTTACCTATAAAATGAGAGTAATATTATTTTTCCATATGGTTGGTGTGGAATTCCAATAAGAGAATTGATTAAAAAGCTCTTTACTTAACTCTAAGCTTAGCAGTTGCCTAGTGCTCAACGTTTGCTTTATTTGATATTGCTGATGATATGATTGTAGTCAATAAGCAACACAAAATATCACAGCAAAAACAAAGCAAAACAAGTTCCAAAAACCAAAAACCCCAAACCAAAATCATGTGGACATAGATTCCTAAATGGACTCCATGTGTACAGAGTCAGGTCTCAGGGGACATTGATAGGAAGAGCTCGTAGCTGTTGGCCGATCATGAAACACACATGAGCTCAGATGTATCTGCCATTAGACTCCTGTGTCTGGCTTCAGTTGCTTTGGCAGAATTGCAGTGTCTATAACAAGAGATGTCACTCCCCCTGTCTATTGGAAGCTGTCTCCACACTGAAGGTTTTGAGTTCAGAGCGAGGGCACACACCTTCAGGTCACATGGAGAGTTCAGATAATAATCAATGTTCCTAGGGCCCCACCCAGAATATGGACAGCAGAATTATGACCACCTCTTTAAACAAATGCTTGCATTTTGGAGCTCTTTACAGAGATCTAGGTAACACCATGATGATATTAAAATTCAAGACATTTTAGAGATTTTAAAATGTATTTATTTTGTTTGTATGTACTGTCTACGTGTGTGTATATAGGTGTGTGTGTATATCTGTCTATATATGTATACATACATACGTATGTATGTTTGTATGTATGTATGTATGTATGTATGTATGTATCTGTATGCCTACATGTGTATGTATATGGGGAAAAGCACCAGGAAGCTAGATGAATTCATAGTCCAGGTCACTATCTTTGTAATAACTTACTATCATGCCAATAACCCAGTGTAGCATGGTATGTGTTTATGCATATATGTATGTATCTGTGTGTGCATATATGAATATTTGTGTGCCTGCATGCACATGTGCAGTGCACGTGTAGAGGCCAAAGGCAGATATTGATATATCTTTACCAATCATTCTCTACCTTGCTTATTGTCTCTCACTAGATCTGGAGTTCACCAACTTAGAAGACAGGTGGGTCAGGAAGATCCGGGCATCTACCTCGGTCTACCTCTCATTTTTAGGGCTGCAGGGGTATCACCATTTCCAACTTTTTACTTGAATATGAGGGATTTGAACCCATGCCTTTACACTTATTCAGTGGGGCCTTTATCCACTGAGCCATCTCCCTAGCCCTAAGATATTATTAAACAATCATTAAGAGGTTAAGGCGGGTGAAAATGTACCACCAAATAATGCATTGTGAGGAAGGCTTATTTTTCCCATTTCCAAAGGATAAAACTTATAATGTATGTAAGTTCAGAGGGTAGTTGCTTAGCTTTTGAGTAGTATTCAAAGTAATTACATTTTCTAAAAGAAAAAATGAATTATTTTGTGAAATCGCTAACTTATCATTCAAGGATGTTTATATATAAAAGAAAACCCTATGCTTTGGCTAATTAATGCAGTTATAATTCTATTAAAATTCTTATTATTTTGCTGATAAAGTGAACTGCACCCACTCAGCAGTCTGGAGTCGCAGAATGGCCTTTTTAAAGGCTTACAAGTTAATTTGATGACTCTTTAAATGTTGTGGTTTCTGACTCTACTCTTCACAGACAGCTCCAGTTTTAAAAGTTTGTAGACAAAAACAAAACATACAAGGTTGGATAATGTATAAAGAGAAGAGGTTTATTTGAGTGAGCTTTTGGGGAGCGTACTCCAACAATACCGAAACAATAGCAATAACCCACAATCATAGTGTACCCTGGACAGACATCATCTATAGCTAAGGAAGCCAAGCATTAATAGAAACCAGAGTGAAGGCAAAATTCTATAGTGTTGTTGAATGTTTAAGTATTTTAGTTTTAAACAGGCTGAATGACTCCTATCAAAGATACTTCGGGGGGCTGAAGAGATGGTTCAGTGGTTAGCACTGGCTGTTCTTCCAGAAGATCCACATGGAAGCTAACAACCACCTGTAACTCTAGTTCTAGAGAATCTAGTGTTCTCTTCTGGTCTCTGGTGCACCTTACACGCCCCCCCCACACACACCCTACATGAACATGCCATACAGAGATATATACAGATATACATACAGGCAAAACATTTATACATACAAGTTTAATTTTAAAATTAAATAAAGATACTTCATGGGGAAAATCTTTATTATACCACAAAATATTTTTGTGATCCTCAGCCAAGTAATTACTCATCAATTTGAAAGTAGCCAATACAATTAAATTCCAGTGTGATCAGGTTTGGGCAGTGCCCTGACAGTCATGACAACAGAGGATCTAATGTATGCTCTGTGGTTCTGAACCTCCTAATACCTGTAATAGTAGTTGTCTTTTGTGTGTCATTCATTCTGAATCTGAATAGCATTACTGATCCATTGCTATAGGTAAAAAATTATTCCTTCATCCAAAAGGAAGAAGAGAGGCTTGGTAAGGGATGGGAGAGGGTTTCACTCACTTTACTCATCAGTGGTCAGAGAAAGTCAGACATAGCACCAAGTTTGAAATTTCCACTGATCTCTTTGTTGAATCACCAAAGGCGAAGATGTGGAGGGGTTGGTCTTTTCAGCCTTTGAGTTCTGTCTTAAGACAAATTGTTTTTCAACTTATGAAAAGACCTTTCAGCAATTACTTGACTCAACATCTGAGGAAGGACTCAACTGTTTCAACTATATTAACCAAAACTTTGAGTATCCATGTGGTTTTAGTCAATGTAGAACTCAGTCAGAAGAACTGGCTGAGTTTGACCAGTCTGTCATGCTACAAGAGTGTATTGTGAGATTGTCATCATTATTTGATTTGCATTAGATCACATTAGCTCAGAATTATCTGAGTAGAGTTCTTATTCTGGAGTGTTTAACATATATTTGTTGAATTGATAAATAATTTTATTAGGTTGATAAAATGCATAATATTCACACTCACGTTTGTGTCCATGATTCACCTTTTTCCTAGAATAGCTCCAGAATTTTGTAGCATGTATTTTTAGTTTTAGGTCCTGTGTCTCATTTCTTGTTTAGGGGGGCCATGTTCCCAGGAAAATATTCTGACCACTAGGCAAAGCCAGTAAGTGTTTTAGCCAATGAGATGACAGGAACCTAGGAAGTTTCAGGACTGGATTTCTTGCTGAAAGAGCATGCATATGGTGGTGACTTAGACTCATCCATCCCTCCATCCATCCACCCATCCATCCATCCATCCATCCATCCATCCATCCATCCATCCATCCATCCATCCATCGATCCATCCAGCCAGCCAGCCATCCAGCCAGCCAGCCATCCGTCCTCCATCCATTTATCCATCCCTACATGCATATATGCATATATTAATTTATCCTGTCTTAAGTTAAACACACAAGAATCATTCTGCAAAGCCGAGGAAAGCCCCAGATAACTTCAGAAACATTGGCCATTTAGAAAAGAGCAAGATAAAAAAAGGCAGCACTTCACTACCTATGTGACACCTGCAGTGTCAGGACATGTCTCGTAGGCTTGAGACACTGGTTTCTCTAGAGACAAGAAACTGAGAACTCGATGATAAACAGTGTATTTTGGCAAAGGAAAGAAGAGCACACTGACTTGATCTAAGACCTAATGTGACCTGGATTTCCAGAGAGAAAACTGTACCTTCCCACATAAAAAGAAGGCAGTGTATCTAGGCAGGCAAGAAAGGCCAGAAAAGGAAGAAACAAAGCGTAAAACATGCTAGGAAGTGAGCACAGCGTGGTTGCCTGCTGTTCTCTTTCACCTGGGCAGAAGAGAAAGCAAATGACACCTATGCTTGTTACAGTTTTGGTTCTCTTCCATTTCTATAGGCTTTCAGTGGTCCAAATGAACCTCCATCTCACGATGTAGTAGAAACTGGCCTTGAGCTCCTAATCCTCATCCCTCTTTTCCCAAGGGATGGGACCACAGGCTCCTGCTGCCACGACCAACTTCTCATTCCCGTGCAGAATTCTCAGTCTTTCTGGCTGCATTCCATCTCAGGTATAATATTTACATCACTGCCCTCTTCTGGACAGTAACAACATTTTATTAAAGTGTTTTGTTTTTCCTGTCAGCCAATTTGAACAGAGTTCTATTTCCAACATGTTCCCTATCACCTATGCAAAGCAAACATTTTTGAGGATTATATTTACCCCCGACCCCACATCAGCATTTGAAAACACTATAGGCCATTATGACCCCAAGCCAGTGCATTCTGCTTTACGGACTAGGTGGATATGAACATAGCTGTAAGAGGGGGTTTCTGAGCATCCTGATTTGATTGCTGAGTATAGTACACAAGCCAAATCTCACATGAGCTGCTACCACAGTCTTCAAGTATTTCCAAGGAGCAAAGCACTCAATAAAGACCAGTGTGTATGGGTGTGTGTGTTACTGTGTATGTTTGTGTGTATTAACAGTTTTCAGATGAACTCTAAATTGTTCAATGAACATTTTATCTCTACTTAAAACTTTTTAAATTCACTGATTAATAAAATGTGAAATATTTTTCTCACCAAAATCTGCGGTCCCAATTCTATTACTTCTACCACAAAAAAATTCTTTCAATTCTGCATCTCAGTATGTATTTTATTGTCAAAGGTAAAAAAAAGATACTGGAATGTATAGAAGTTAGAGAACTATGTGCTTACACAAGATCATCACATAGTTATCATTTATCATGCCTACCAGGTAGGTGATCATTTATTACCTGTTGAGTAATACAGCTCCTTGACACTTTTGTCAGATTAAAACTAAGAAGATCTACTATAAGCAAGAGTTAATATTTTTGAAGTTATACATTCACTAATAATGAGAGCTATGATTGTCACTCAGAGCATGGTGGACCCACTGGATCTGCCCGGCCGGTGGTCTGAAACTGAAACTAACAGAACTGAACACTGAAGGATCAAGTTTATCAAGCCATCTCCAAAGAGATGACATTGTAGGGTTTATGGGAGGATGGGACTGAGGTAAGCTTTCAACAAAGCAATGCTTCAATAGGCTAAAGACAGGGCAGGTTGTGACGGCTCAACTTCAGCTTTGGCACTGTGTAGAGAATCCATGCTTGTTTCTCTGGAAACCACAAAATTGCAAGAGATATCTAGCTCCCTTTTATCTAATATTCTCCATTTGAGTCAGAGTTGGGAATTCCTGCACAGTGTCAGTGTGACTGAGACCCTTCAGGCAATGGGATAAATTATTCATACTCATGGATTTCCAAGTTCTTGATGGCCAATGACAGTGAATAAAAAGATCTCTCTCAGAAAACGGTAATTCCTAAAGAAATGATTTGTAGCCACTTGATCTGGGCATGCCCTTGGGAGAAACATTATTTCCAAGGAGTTCTGCTGCTTCCATGATCTGTCTGTTATAACATCCTGAATGCTTTTGTTTTCATGGGGATGACAGTGTCTGGGTAGACTGGCTGAGCATGCCTCATCCACCAGAGTAAGGTCCACGGTGATTCCAATGTTTGGGAACCTGGAGCTAGGATGGCCCAGTATGCTGCCCTCACATTGACTTTGACCCTTCTCTTTATTCTCCCACCACTCCCTAGGATTTTATTTGTTTTCTATTATGTAGAGCAGAGAAGGTAGAGGCTGCTAAGAACTATCTTTTGTGATATTCCTTTTTTAACATACTAATAGTTTATTTTCATGACCAATTTAGTATTGTTTTCATGGTTTACCTCTGAGAGAGGAATAGGAGTCACACATTAGTTCTAAATTATTGAGAGACATCTCACAGCTGACCTTAAAGCATAGCTGGCAAAAGATTTGTAATTTGGGCCGAAGTCACAGTTTGGTTAAGTTACAATTTTAGCACTGGATCACATAGTTCAATATTTTCCTTTTAGAAGAAAAAAAAAAACTAATCAATAAGGAAGCCCGAAGAACCCATGTCAGCGTCACATTTCAAGAAAGCTATAGAGACAGGACTGCAGTACAGCTCCGCTGCTCTCCATGGCCAGACTCTGTCCTAAGAACCCCGGGAACTGCAGAGCACATGCGCAGTGAAGCGCCAGCTCAGCGTCATTATTGTTGTAGTAGGTTCCAGCCTTGCCTGCTGCTACTTTGAAGGTTATGCACCACACAGCTATCTTCCTCCTCCAGTGAGCCAAGATAAAATGCTAAATACAACTTGTGAGGGAATTTGACTATCTCTTATTTACCCAGTAACAGGGGAGCTTGTTTATTGTGGGTTAAGACTCTGCCAAAGCAACCGAACATGAAATGATGTTTTTAGCCCCGCAGCTCTTTTTTATAAAGTGGATGCTTATACACACACACACTCTTCTCAAAGAATGTTTAGAAAAGTTAATAATGACTCTTGAGTTTCAAATCAAAGGTTCTCTTGATGCAATTCCTACATAATTTTCTAAATTTTCCAAACGAGGTAGAGCTGAAATCCCCAGGGCAGTTTCTGTCCGTGGATAAGCTGGATAAACCTGGACTTCCCAAGTGGTGATGTCACAGTGGAAACAAGACAATCAAGCATCCAGAGGCCACGCCCACATGTCAGGAGATCACCTACAGAAGCAGATGTGAGATCTCTCCAGGGAGATTCTCTACAGAAATAATACAGTACTGGTTTTCCTAAATGCCATAATTATATATTGAAAACCAACTCTAAAAGTGCCTTTATACATGGTGTTTAATTGTCCTGTAAAGAAAGAGTCTTTACAAGTTCTTAGGCTCTCTCTCTCTCTCTCTCTCTCTCTCTCTCTCTCTCTCTCTCTCTCTCTGTGTGTGTGTGTGTGTGTGTGTGTGTGTGTGTGTGTGTGTGTGTGTGTTTGTAAGGCATCTTCCCCTGTCGGTTTTGAATTGAACCTGGGGCTTGAACCAGCGAGACCAGCTGGTCCCTGGAAGTTCCCTTGTGTCTCTCTTCCTACACTAGATTGAAAACTGTGCACTGTGGACCTGCAGAGGCGTGTCAACAGGTAATAGCACTTCCTGCTTTTGCAGGAGACTCAGGTTCAGTTCCTAATCCTCATATAGGGATTCCAGCTCTAGGGGATTTGATAATCTTTTCTCACTTGTGAAGCCACCAGACTTGCATGTGGTGCATGTTCATACATGCACACAAAACGCTTGCATAATTAAATCTAAAATTTTAAACGTGTTACACCATGGCCAGCTTTTACCTGGGTGCTAGGAATCAGGACTGGGGTCTTTGCACTGAGCAATCTCCCAGTCTTCCAATTATATTTCTAACTGGAAAAAGCAAGTTACAATAACAATATGGATAAAACTCTTAGTTACAAATGGAAGGAAAAAACTTACTTGATGGAGGTTGAATGTGTGTGCAAAAATACATTTTAAATCAAAAATATCTGAACAAGAAAATCAACTTTGTAACTAGAAGACAGATTTTTATTATTTTACCTCATGTCCCTCTGTGTTTGCATTTGTTATAAGGAGAGGTCCTATATTTATCATTTAAAACGCAATTATTAATAGAAAAAGCTCCCTGAACTTTAAAACTTTTTTTTTTGGCTTTTAAATGAGTTGGTTTAATTCAAAGTGGTACAGAATTCAGAATCCAATGAAGATGGGACAGTGGGCTCTGGGGATTCCAGACTGGGTTCACTTTAAATTCACAGCTGAGGTAGGAACTGCTGAACACTAGAGACGGGGAGCCATTGCATTATTCACTTTATTCATTTCTTTCTTTCTTTCTTTCTTTCTTTCTTTCTTTCTTTCTTTCTTCTTCTTCTTCTTCTTCTTCTTCTTCTTCTTCTTCTTCTTCTTCTTCTTCTTCTTTTTTTTTTTTTTTTACAAAAGTTTATTACAATGTACAACAGGCTCCAGGATAACACTTCATTCTAGCTATTAAGGTGGCAAAGATGTTATGACAGGGAATCCAGATGTTTAAATAGGAATGGACGAGGAGGGTCACCATCACCTCAGATGTGAGAACAGCTTACTTTTTGCCAGATTTCTTAATTCCACCTGTGGCCAAGGGGCCCTTCCCCGCGGCCTTGGCTTTTAGCTCCTCGAGTTTCTTCTGTTCCTCCTTTTGTTTAACACCCTTGACTTGTAACTTCTTTTCATGTGACTATTACTAAAATTACGTTTTAATAATTTAATTAAATAATTACTTAAAATTTCAATATCAATAGTCTTGTAAAGTTCTTTATTTTAAAAAATGAGACTTGTTTGTTTTGTGTGTTTGAGCGTCTGTCTGCTTGTGTGTTTGTGTGCCATGTGCACATGTACTTGAGGCTATCAGAAGGAGGGTATCGGAGTCCCTAGAACTGGAGTTATGTATGCTTGTGAGCTGGGAACCAAACTTAGATCCTTCGCTACAGCAAGTGCTCTTAACTGCAGAGCCATCACGCCAGACCTTGTAAAGCTCTTTCCAGCATTGAGATTTAAAAATATAATATTGATCAGTATAACTCAAAGTTAACATTATGTAGCATGTGATATAAGAATTAGGACCAATTCATCAGATGTTTCTTCAGTTTAGGAACCTGTTGCTCATCAATATACATTTGAGAACCTTCTGTATGTAAGGCTCTGAGCTACATGTTAGAAACAACAAAGTCCTTCTCCTTGAAGAGCTGATGTTCTTTTGGAAAGGACAGCACTCAAAAACTCATCTGCCACAAGAAGTGGATTAATAGATTAGTCTCTTGGGGCAGAGGGGCTTCCCACACCGTGGGAAGGAGGACAAGGGAGCTTCCTAGGAGTTGACCCCAACTTGAACTTGTAAGATACAAACTTTCCCAGGCAGAGCACATGGGTAAGAGCATTTCAGGCAAAATAAACATCACAAATAAATAAATGGACACATCAAAGTTTTCAGCACAGAATAAGGCAGATAAGGAAGCTAGGAAATATAATGAGAGTACCAGGGTTGCGTATAACATCAGTTCCTCTGGAAAATGCTCCCAGATGACTGAGATGTCCTTCTGTGATCACTTCAATTACATGACAGCTTCCTCTGTGGGCATAGCACATTAAAACAGATATTTCCCTAAATAACAACAGCTATACGTGTGTACAAAGATGTGACTTTATATATTAATGACTATGTGCTAAAACAAGTGAAGGAAATTAACTTGAAAACGTTAGACATGCCTACTCATTCAGCCAACGGTTCAACATTGGATGAATAAGAAAATAAAGACAGGTTGCTGGGCCTGGTGTCTGGGACATGTTATCCTAGAACTTTCTTTCCTCCTATTTTAGTCAAATTAATAAGTATATTTGCATGACTCAGATTTTAGTAAGTTTGTAGTGAATTGATATCAATGCCTTATTAGAAGGCGCTTCCTGAATAGTGTTCTTGGCTTGTGTTAGTTTCAGTTTGGGCCATCTTTCCTCTTCTGAGGCTTAGATGGAAACTGTCAGTTGAACAATTTCCTTAAAACAAGACTGAGATTCAGAATGAACAATGAAATTTGTGTGAAACATCTAACCATTGTGATGTATGTATAGATAATTATTGTGATTGTAGGATCTACTTCAAGGGATTTAAAATCCAAACGTCACTATCACAAACTCCCATGGCCTCTCCCAGTGACGCCTATACAGTATTTCTTGGTTTTCTTCTTTCAAAAATGTCAACATCCTTATTTAAAAAACAACAATGGCAACAATATATTATTTGATTTATTAAGCTCCCATTTCATGTTAGACCCAAATGCCAGTTAAGCAGAATGCTCACTTTCTTCATGTGCTCTATCTCAACACTGTGGTTTCCAGGACTCAAACTCAGATCCTCAGGTTTGCTTGGCAAGCTCTTTTTACTCACTAAGCCACCTTATTGGCTCCAGATAGTAAACTAACATAATGACACAGTGGATACCTTGTCTTAAGTTGACAAATTCTCATATTAACAATCAGTATTCTAAATGAAATTATTTAAGTTGAACTGAATTTTAGTGAAAACTATTTGAAGTTTTAGCATTTAATATCCAACTAATTGTCAATAAAAATAATGAGTGCTCTGTTTAACTGGTATTGTAGTGATAAAGCAGTTAATATATTTTTCCCGTAATATATAAATACAACTAAAATTTCCCTTGTACGGTAAAGTAATGTTTGCTTCAATGGCAGAATCCCACATAACACACAGAGTCCAAACTTGACTACCTTTTACTCCAAACCCTATGACAGGGTGTGTGAGAAAATATTTCTCTGAAAATTTAGAATTGTAGCTCATGTTGTACAAAGAATTATGTGGAGGACAAATAGATAGGTACCAGATATGTTTTCAATAAATACGTTGCTTTCATAGATGAGTCATCTGAAGCACCCGTGAAAGTGTGGGACACTAAGCAAAAGCCCTTTCTGTGTCTGAGAGAAATATTGGCTAGGTCATTTGGAATTTCGTTCTCAAGAGTTTGAAATTGTTCAGAGCTAGGGTGTTAGTGATTGAGTGGTACCCAAGGCAAAAGAAAGAAACTTCACTTTGTAGAGGTTTCTGAATCTACCAGAAGCTGAAGAGGCTTGGGTGGGGTTGGGGGATGCATTACCTCTTCCACAGATTATAATATATGTGTTAATAATTTTTAAATGAATGCCTTCTTTGTGTAGACTACTTTGTTTGGTTTCCTTTACATGTAGCCCGAGGGCCCTGTAAAACACGTTTGATGTGTTATTAGGAAAAAAGAGACAAAAGTACAGTGTTGGTTGGACATCAATCAAAAGTGACACATCTTCATATCAATGGGAAGGAAATTGTTCACAAGCTACCTTGTTCCTTTAGATGCTCTGGTTGCCTTGGGTCACTGTACAAAGGGCTGGTCTTAGCAATTTCCACTGTCAGCTCTAGGGACACTGCATCGCTCACCTGGGAGTCCTTAACATCTAGGATATTTTCTGAGATTGAACTGAGGTTTTGTACATATCAAATAAACCAATGAGCAAACAGGACAACGAATTCTGATTCTCAGGAGCCCATTTAAAATTTACATTGGGGTATTGTTTGGGTGCTGTTACATTATACGAGAAATGCAATAGAGTTTTTGAATGAATCTTTTCAAACTGGAATCAAGAATTAATGTTGATTCTCTGTACATTGTCTCCAAGTACCCAGCATGGCTACTGTGCAGTTCATCAGATGATGGAATCCATGTCAAACAGCTGTGTGGATTTTAAAACCAAGTACTGAGTTGTCTTTAGCTTCTGCCAAATACAAACCACTTCTCACTCCTAGTGTACCTAGAGATGTGGCTGCTAAGTTGGTTCCTACACCTTGAAAAGCAACAGACCTAACAGCAAGTTCCAAGGGGTTTCTTTTTTCTTAAAAAAATGTATCTAGTTTTTGAGAATATCATATATGAATACTGGATTTACATCATTCTTCCCTTCCCTTCCTTCCCTCCAATTAATCCAGTGCCTCTTTCACTCTTCCAATTCAGATTCATGCTTACCAGTACCATTTTATTTCCTGGAGGATGAGCTCAGTTACAGTATATCAGCTGCAGTGTGTTGGCTTAGCATGAATAAACAAAGTTCCCAATTTGATGATCACTACACACACACATACACACACACACACACACACACACACACACATACACACACACACACAGAGAGAGAGAGAGAGAGAGAGAGAGAGAGAGAGAGAGAGAGAGAGAGAGAGAGAGAGAAGTAACACAGAGACAGAGAGAGACAAAGACAGAGAGGCAGAACAGAGATCTCATAGCAGGTAAAACTTTTAAATTATTTATTTATAAATTTTTCATTTGTTAGGTATTTTGTCTGCATATATGCCTGTGCACTACAAGCAAGTAGGGACCAAAAAACCAAACAAACAAAAAAACAAAACAGAAGATGGTATTAGGATATCCTGGAGCACCCCATAGAGTAGGTCCTCAAATTTGAAGCCAGATCCTCTGAAGGAGCAGCATACTCTTTTTTTTTTTTTTTTTGATTTCCTCATTGTTTATTGGATATTTTCTTTATTTACATATCAATTGTTTTCCGAATTCCAGCTCTCCCCTTTAGAAAATCCCTATCCCATCAGCCCTCCCCCATCTCTACAACACCTAACCTTCCCACCCTGGCATTTGCCTATAAGGGGGATCGAACTCCCTCAGGCCCAAAGGCCACTCCTCTCACTTATGTCCAACAAGACCACCCTCTGCCACATGTGCAGCCTAAGCCATGGGTCCCTCCATTTGTACTCTTTGGTTGGTGCTCCAGTCCCTTGGAGCTCCCAGGGGTTCTGGCGTGTTGACACTGTTGCTTTCTCCATGGGGCTGCAAACCCCCTCAGCTCCTTCAGCCCCTTCTCCAACTACTCCATCAGGGATCCCATGCTCAGTCCAGTGGTTGCAAGCATCCACTTCTGTATTTGTCAGGCTCTGGCAGAGTCTTTCAGGAGACAGCCATATCAGGCTCCTGTCAGCAAGCACTTCCCAACATCTACAATAGCTTCCAGGTTTGGCAACTGTATATGGGATGGATCCCCAGGTGAGGCAATCTCTAGATGGTCTTTCCATCAGTCTCTTCTCCACACTTTGTCTCCATATTTCTTCCTCTAGTATTTTGTTCCTTCTTTTAAGAAACACTGATGCATCCACACATTGGTCTTCCTTCTTCTTGGGCTTCACATGGTCTGTGAATTGAATCTTGGGTATTCCGGACATTTGGGCTAATATCCACTTATCAGTGAGTGCATACCATGTGTGTTCTTTTGTCACTGAGTTGCCTCACTCAGGATATTTTCAAGTTCTATCTATTTGCCTATGAATTTCACGAAGTCATTGTTTTTAATAGCTGAGTAGTACTCCATTGTGTAAATGTACCACATTTTCTGTATCCATTCCTCTGCTGAAGGACATCTGGATTGTTTTCAGCTTCTAGTTATTATAAATAAGGCTGCTATGAACATAGTGGAGCATGAGTCCTTGTCAACTGTTGGAACATCTTTTGTGTATATGCCCAGGAGTGGTATATCTGAGTCTTGAGGTAGAACTATTTTAAATTTTCTCAGGAACTGCCAGACTGGTGATTTCCCCAGAAGTTCTTTTATTGTTGAGAATAGTTTTTGCTATCCTGGGTTTTTTTTTTTATTCCAAATGAATTTGAGAATTGCTCTTTCTAATTCTAGGAAGAATTGAATTGGAATTTTGATGGGAATTGCATTGAATCTGTAGATTGCTTTTAGCAAGATGGCCATTTTTAATATATTAATCTTGCCAATTCAAGAGCATGAGAGATCTTTCCATCTTCTGAGGTCTTCTTCTAGAGTGGTTGTACCACCTTGAAATTCTACTAGCAATGAAAGAATATTCCTCTTTCTACACATCCTCTCCAATATCTGCTGCCACCTGAGTTTTTATCTTAGCCATTGTGACTGGTATGAGGTGAAATTTCAGGGATGTTTTGATTTGCATTTCCCTGATGACTAAGGATGTTGAACATTTCTTTAGGTGTTTCTCAGCTATTCAAGTTTCCACAGTTGAGAATTCTCTGTTTAGCTCCGTTTTCCATTTTTTAATAGGGCTACTTAGTTCTCTGGAGTCTAATTTCTTGAGTTCTTTGTATATATTGGATATTAGTCCTCTATTGGATATGTGATTGGTAAAGACCTTTTTCCAATCTGTTGGTTGTAGTTTTGTCCTATTGACAGTGTCCTTTGTCTTACAGAAGCTTTGCAATTTTATGAGGTCCC
>JADRCD010141978.1:11513-22031 GCA_019843815.1 Montemys delectorum | reverse complement strand
CCACAGACAGAGACAGCAAGACCAGCTAACACCACAGATAACCACATGGTGAGAGGAAAGTGCAAGAACATATGCAATAGAATCCAAGGCTATCTGTCATCATCAGAACCCAATTCTCCCACCACAGCAAGTCCTGGACACCCCAACACACTGAAAAAGCAAGACTCTGATTTAAAATCACATCTCATAATGATGGTAGAGAATTTTAAGAAGGACATAAATAACTCCCTTAAAGAAATATAGGAGAACATAGGTAAACAGCTAGAAACCCTTAAAGAGCAAACACAAAAATCCCTTAAAGAATTACAGGAAAACACAATCAAACAGGTAAAGGAATTGGGCAAAACCATCCAGAATCTAAAAATGGAAATAGAAACAATAAAGAAATCACAAAGGGAGACAACCATGGAGATAGAAAACCTAGGAAAGAGATCAGGAGTTATAGATGCAAGCATCATCAACATAATATCAGAGATGGGAGAGGAAACCTCAGGTGCAGAAGATACCATAGAAAACATTGACACAACAATCAAAGAAAATGCAAAAAGCAAAAAGCTCCTAACCCAAAACATCCAGGAAATCCAGGATATAATGAGAAGACCAAACCTAAGGATAATAGGTATAGAAGAGAGTGAAGATTCCCAACTTAAAGGGCCAGTAAATATCTTCAACAAAATTATAGAAGAAAATTTCCCTAACCTAAAGAAAGAGATGCCCATGAACACTCAGGAAGCCTACAGAACACCAAATAGACTGGACCAGAAAAGAAATTTCTCCCATCACATAATAATCAAAACATCAAATGCACAAAACAAAGAAAGAATATTAAAAACAGTAAGGGAGTAAGTCAAGTAACATATGAAGGCAGGCCTATCAGAATTATGCCAGACTTCTCACCAGAGACTATGAAAGCTAGAAGATCCTGGGCAGATGTCATACAGACCCTAAGAGAACACAAATACCAGCCCAGGCTACTATATCCAGCAAAACTCTCAATTAATATAGAGAAACCAAGATAGTCCATGACAAAACCAAATTTACACAATATGTTTTGACAAATCCAGCCCTTCAAAGGATAACAGATGGAAAACTCCAACATGAGGAGGGAAACTATACCTTAGAAAAAGCAAGAAAGTAATCTTTCAATAAACCCAAAAGAGATAGCCACACAAACATAAGTACACCTCTAACAACAAAAATAACAGGAAGCAATAATCATAATTCCTTAATATCATTTAACTTCAATTGACTCAATTCCCCAGTAAAGACATAGACTAACAAACTGGATATGTAAACAGGACCCAGTATTTTTCTGCATACAGGAAACACACTTCAGGGACAAAGACAGACACTACCTCAGAGTAAAAGACTGGAAAGTAATTTTCCAAGCAAGTTGTCTCAAGAAACAAGCTGGAGTAGCCATTCTAATATTCAATAAAATCAACTTTCAACCTATAGTTATCAAAAAAGGTAGGGATATTTCATACTCATCAAAGGAAAAATCTACCAAGATGAACTCTCAATTCTGAACATCTATACTCCAAACGCGAGCACCCACATTTGTAAAACAAACTTTACTACAGCTCGAAGCACAAGAGCATGGAATACCTATGATATAACTCACAGACTACATGAAGCTCAAGAGTAAGTTAGACCAGTCCTATTTAGAAGGAGGAACAATATAATCAAGGGAAGTAGAGGGTAGGAGGGACTTGGGAGGAAGAAAGGAGGGGGAGGGGAAAAGAGGGGCAGAATCAGGTATCAGAGATAGAGGAGATGTACAGAAGGTCAGGAAATTGAACAGAGGTGTGTAGCACTGGGGGATGGGAACTGGGGGTAGCAACCAGAAAGTCCCAAAGCTAGGAAACCAAGAGCCTCCCCAGGACCTCAGAGGGATGACATTAGCTGAAATACCCCACAAAAGTGATGGAGAAACTGTCGAGACCATATCCAGAGGTTAGGCATGGCTCCCAGTTGAGGGATGAGGCCACCCAGCCATTTCCAAAATTTTAATCCAAAATTTTTCCTGTCTAAAGGAAATATAGGGACAAGAAGTAGAACAGAGACTGAAGGAAAGGCCAACCTGAGACTGCCCCACATGGGGATCCATCCCATATACAGACCTAGACACTATTGCTGATGTCAAGAAGTGCTTGCTGACAAGAGCCTGATACAGCTGTCTCCTGAGAGGCTTTGCCAGACCCTGACCAATACAGATGCAGATGCTTGCAGCCAACCAGCAGACTGAGCACAGAGACCCCAATGGAGGAGTTAGAAGAAGGACTGAGGAGTTAATGGGGCCTTATCTGGCATCAATGAGAGGGAAGGCCCTTGGTCCTGTGAAGGCTTGATGTCCCAGTGTAGAGGAATGCTAGGGCAGTTGAAGTGGGAGAGGGTGGGTGAGTGGGGGAATCACCCTCATAGAAGCAGAATAAGGGGGGATGGGACAGGGGATTTGCAGAGGGGAAACTGGGAAAGGGGAAAATATTTGAAATGTAAACAAATAAACTATACAATTAAAAGAAAAGAAAATTATACAAATGCTAGTATCTATGTTATGAATTATATAAAATTTCATATCTGTATTGTTTATTTAATTTTGTTAAAGCACTATAAATACACTTAAAAAATCTGAGAGGAAGCTGGGTGGTGGTGGCCCACGCCTTTAATCCCAGCACTTGGGAGGCAGAGGCAGGTGGATTTCTGAGTTCAAGGCCAGCCTGGTCTACAGAGTGAGTTCCAGGGCTATACAGAGAAACCCTGTCTCAAACAAACAAACAAACAAACAAAAAACAAAAAACAAAAAACAAAAAAACTGAGCGGAGGCATAGCAGAAGTTCTAAATTATTAGCTTAATATGGACACATTTAAAAGGGATCTGGAGAGATGGCTCAGAGGTTAAGAGCACTGACTGTTCTTCTATAGGTCCTGAGTTCAATTCTCAAGAACCACATGGGGGCTCAAAACATATGTAATGGGATCTGTTGCCCTCTTTTGTTGTGTCTGAAGACAGCTACAGTGTATTCACATATATAAAATAAATACATAAATCTTTAAAAATGTAGCCATTTAAAAAAAATAAAAGTGATTTGGAGTGTTTAATTGTATGAAGGGATATGTTAGTGCCTGGGGTCACAGCCATGCATTGCACCATACTGAAAGGTTACCTGTTTCACTCCATGTGACTGTCCCAAGTGTTTGTCTGTCTAGTGGAGATAACTGCCTTGATACCTGCCCTCTAGTTCACAACTACCCCTTAGGACTCAGCACACATAAACTTTGTCTCTTACTTCCCCCTTTTTTGTCCTTTGGTGGGAAAAAGGAGTCCCCTGATTTCTTGCCTTTGTCTTCTCCAGGCTGTAGTGACTTCTGTCCCTGCTCTGTGGGCCATTCCTGAAACCTTCAGCTTTAACTGAGAGCTACATTACCCTGGACCCCTTTGTTTAAGTTAAAAAACCTCAGTGTTCTATAGAACATTTTCAAGGAAGAAATGTAGGTTAATGCTTTTGAATGGTTGGCTTTGTTGATTTAGATCTTTTCAAGAGAATTAAATTATTGCTTATACATGATAATAGGTGATATACACGATTCATTCTCTTGTTATTATTTTACTGATACCACTATTTAATTTTTATATTGCACAGAATGTGCCAATAAGCATTTTATAATCCACTTGTGATTTTGCTTGGATGACCCCTTTCAATGGTAAAACTCATTTGTCACAATAGTAGCTGGCAGTTTAACTACCCCAAGGTTTCTGAAGACAATGGTTTCTCTACCCAAACAATCATAAATGAATTACAAATGCAACTTGGTACCACCCTGAAGGAATTCTAGCTTCATACTGTTGGGAAAGTTGACCAAGGTGGCTTCAGAGTATCCTAAGTTTATAGAGCCTGTAAAAACAACACATTTATTCAGCATCATTACACTATTCTATTAGTAATCAAAAGCATGGATGAAAAGGTCTAGAATGAACCCTTTGTTGGAATGCTTTAACCTACCACCAAATGGAAACTAAATTAGCCTGTTCTACAATTCTTCAGGAGTACAGCCCTGGAGGTGTTTACATGTCTCTTTGTAGCAGCTAGGCTCTGCCACCATGGTGCATGGCTGAGTTCACAAACCTGTTGCAATCTGTAGCTTCCCCGTCACTCTCTGGCTCTCTTCTTCTGGTAAGCTTTGTTTCCTGGTGGTAAATAAAACCTCTTACCACCATTTCAGGGCAGCTAGAGCTGGAACCACCTTGGGTTAGCTAAGAACTGGCTTCCACCTTAGTAAGAGCCATAGCTCCTGTCTCCAAAGATTCTTACCTTCACTAGTCCAAAAAACTGCAGGCTTTCTGCTGTAATTGTCAAATTGTGGTTGCTTCTATCATTACTGGATCCATTATAGTCATCCCTACTGCTGACAGACATGTGCATCACAATCATGACTGACACCAAAACCACCATGATCAGTGAACTTTCCTCCTTGACCAAAGTTGTCATTGCCACAAAAACTACCTCTCTGACCCCCCCACCAAAGGTTCTGGAACTACTTTGCACTCTTGAGCTGGACAGAGCCCCAGCCATCTTCTGCTTCTACAGGGCCATTCTTACTTCACAACTGTTGCCATCCATAGTATAGCATTTTTCAGTGACAATCTTATCCAGAGAGTAATGGTCATCAAAGGTAGAAAAATAATAAAGCCCTCTCTTTTCCTCTGTCAGGCATGGTTTCAGTCACTTCAGTTTTCCCATATTGGTGATTTTTTTCAGTGTCTTCTTTAAGACAACCAATAGATCATTTTCACAGTTAAGAGGATACCTAGTCTCTGAGAATCTTCTCTTGACCCAGCTCTCTTTGGTTCGACAACTTCCACCTTGTGTGGTCTTACATTCACAGTTGTACTACTTCCTCTGCAGTAGCATACTAGATTCTCCCCCCCCCCCCGCCCCTCATTGCTTGGTGTTTGGCTCTTTCATAGCCCCACAGTAGGTAAGGGTTCCATATGCTCAAAGTGGCTCCTCAGTTGCTCATTGGTTGTTTCAAAGCTCAGCTTCTCTTCAAGAGCATCAACAGCTGTCCTGACTCCTTGGGAGACTCTGACTTAGATCTTGTGGCTGGCAGATAAGAGCCTTCAGCAATACTTCTGCAGCCAAACTGAGAGGCACAGAACATTGCTTTAGATTTTGATTCTGGCTTATTCAAAGGTTTGCTTGGTCAGCACAATTTTAGGGCACTTCTCCCTAGCGCTTGTATTGATTTCTTAGCTTTTTAATTCTTCATGGGATCCTGGGAACCTGCTGCTGATCCAAGGATTGTTAACTATTTTGTTGAATATCTGTTCAGATCAGGGAGATTTAACTATTTTGTTGAATAGCTATTCATCTTTTAACTTGTTGCTGTTTAGTTCCTCAGCTTGACTCTGTAATCTATGGTTTTTAAGATAGTTATCTGCTTCTCTTTAAAAACAAAACAAGCAGTGACCCATACTTTTCTTGATTACTTACTCTAAGCCACATACTATACTGTATGCTAATACATAAAAAGAAATTCAAATGACTTGCTGGAATGTTTTACTGCTTATGGAGCATGAGAAATAACACTCAAATAATTACAGTAGAATAGTACATGAACATTTGATAAAGTCTAGGGTATGAATATGCACCTGTATTCCTATCAATCAGGTATTCAGGAGGCTGAGATAGGAGTTTCATAAGCCTGGGCTGTATAGTAAGACCCTGTCTCAAAGACCAACCAAATGAAGGCATTACCTAGTACAATATACCTTTTTTATTCTTGAGAGTTTGCTAGAGATTGTAAGTGCTGAACAGGACTTTCCCCATTTTCATATAAACTACAGGGATTCTTTGATGGTCTTAGAATAACATATGTGAATATGCTCAGTCAATCTAATGTTCTTGTCTATAGTTCTATAGTCTAGATAGAAAGGAAAGGAAGTATCTAAATACTTGATACTTGAAAGGAAGTATCTAAATAAATAAATCACACATTTCCCCAGGAAATCCCCAGAGACAACAGATCCCCAGGAGAAAGAGAAAATTCCAAGCTGAGAGCAGAACAGTGAAAATTCCATTAGAATTCCCCACAGGATTCTGACATAAAGTGGGTTACTGCCATGGTCACCTATGATGAGCATGTGTGCACTGTTGAGTAGGGAGGAGAGTGTCTGTCTGAAGTTTTGTTGTAGTCCCCTGGCAGTAAACAGATTTAGGCAAAAACTCAGAAGTGTGGTTGCTCGAATATTGCATAACCAGACAGAGACCAGACATAGACCCTTTTCATGCGTGAGGGTAATGGGAAGAGGAGTGTGGCAATTTTGGAACACTATAGGACTATGATAAATGAATGCACTCAGTGATTAGACAATAGTGAGTTTGATACTTCTTGGGAATCATAAGGGCCAAAAACATGGGCCATAATTTAAGAATTCTGTTCAGGTATGATACATTTTTAATCATCCTTCCTGCATACTAGAACTCAGTTGACAATAAGTCAGAGAAGGGACCATGGTAAATATTTCTCTGGAGGGTCTGATCTGTAGGTAGAACATGGAGAGGCAGACTAAGCTACTTGTTTGAAGGCTCTTCAGCTCTATTGCCATGCTAATCCAGTTCCTCTTGGTTTTATCTCTGCCATATGAACACCTTCATTGCTACCTGTTTTGGTCTTTAAACCTGAGAACAGGGTAAAACCAGAAAGAAGAAGTTGCTATGGCCAAGGATTATGGACTTTGGTTCACTTAGACCACTAGATTCTGGAAAGTAGATGAGAAAATAAATTCTACTGGGTTGCTTCCCAAACAAGGAGTGACGAATCTAAATTTTATTCAGACAATTTGTGGGTATCTCTTTTGGAATTGGTATACTTTCAACAGCTGAGAGACTAATTTTTGGTTTGATAAATCTGAAGGAAAAAGAAAAAGAGTTGGCTTTAACAGCAGCTCACATCAAATTAATGTGCTAAAATATTTTTAAGGAGGAGGAATTTAAAGACCTAGGAAGCCTTATCATGTTTAAAGCTAATTGTGTCCTTTCCCTCTGCTGCAGGAAGGAATAAAAGACCCCCCTTTTGAGAAATACATCTAGGACTGGAACCCTAGATAATTCAAAAGCTTTCACATCCAGAGGGATGATGGACATTCTGTCATTGAAATTGGATCTTTGATTTCAAAGTCAGGTCAAGATGAGGGATTTGAAGAGGTTCCACAGGGACCTTAATCTCAGCAAGCAAAGTATACATGCTTGAGCATGTTCCATGCAAAGTAGCTGTTGCTTTTTTTGGCCATACTGTTGAGGAAGAGAAGCACTCTCTGACATTTAATATCTTACGTGCTTGTGACGCCCAGCAACACCATTATGAAGATGCTTAGGAGGTTTGTTTTATGAATGAGCAAAATAAAGCAAGAGAGGGGAAGAAACATGTCCAACAAAGTGGATGAATTGGTGGAACTAGAGGGCGGTGTTGTTGAGTAAAAAACACATTTTGTATGTTCTTACTCACATGTGGATGCTAAAAAAGTTGATCTTAAAGAAGAGAGACTAGAATTGGAGTCAGGGAAAGCTGAGGGATGGAGAGCAGCTACCTACTAGGCATCAAAACAACATTTGATGGGATAAAAGTTTTAGTATTCTGCAGTATCACAGGGTAACTATAGTTTACAACGATCTATTATATACTTCAGAAAAAGACAGAAGAGAGTCATCTGAAGGCTTTAAACACAAATAATAATATATAAGGATATAGGAATGTTAATTACCCCATTTGATCACTACCCATACACATATGCAAATGTATAGAATTTTATTGTATCTCATAAATGTATAGAATTCTATACCAATTTAAATATGATAAACACATAAATGTAAAAGAGCCCCTATTTTACTACAGAATTCTGTTTATTGTTTGAGGCATAGTTGTACTCATGGGCAATCCCAGCACTTAGGAGATGGAAGTAGGAGGATATGGAACTCAAGATCAGCCTTGGCTTCATAGCAGGCTGGAGATTAGCTGGGACTATGTGAGACTCTGCCTCAAGAAATAAAAAACAATGCCTCCCCCAAAGATTTATTTCACACATTAAAAGTTGTTGAAGATTTCACAGCTACTAAGTTGTAAACTAAAGAGATTAACCTTGTACAGTTTGGCTCCTGGGTCCAAGGTTCCTTTTACAATGCCTGATGTTCGGTTTGTTATGAAGCTTAAGTTCCTTTCCAAGGTCTTGCATATGGTCATATGTTTGATAAAATTTATATACAGATATTTAAACTATAACTTGTACTGTCTGTTATCTCTGTATATTCTGGTTTTCTGATAGAATTTTCCATGCTGTATTGGAAAGAACTGGAACATCTGGAGAAATCTGGCTAAGCTGAGATTAATTTGGGCATACATTTAGTTTAGGTTTGTGGTACATGCTTTTGTGGTTTGTAGTAACTCTGCTAACTTACCAGTGTTGTAATACTCATACTAATGACGTAGTTGTATGTCAGGTCTACAGGTTCTACTCACATGTGACCATTATTTTTCATGCCTGACAAAGGTAACACATGGCTTGTACAGGGAAATGAGTTTTGATGTGGAGCCAGAAGCTACTCTATGAAAACTTTTCCTACATCAGATATACGTAATTAGATGTAGAAGGTTTTCTACTCATGGAAACATAGTTAAAAATCAAAGTTCTTTCTGTCCAAACCACACTTGATAATATGACATATATAGTTACTTTTTTTTGACAAATGCATGTTTTTGAGAAGAGCAAACTATTGTTTATCAGAATCTCTATGTTTCAAGGGCACCATTTGAGGTAAATATGGTAAAACATGCTCAAGCAGAATTTTCTCCTGGATATAAGCAAGTACAGAGGATTTACTAACTATTTAGCCTATGGCTTCCTTATTGCCACAGTTTGGTAAGAAGCAGATATTTGAACAAATTCCCTCAGTAGCTACCCAGATGACTCAGAAGCAAGACACATATCTAGATCTGTATTCTTAGGTTACTCAAAGCAAGAATGGAAAGAAACTGGTAGAACAAATGGTTGCATAGTAGGATCTTGTGTACTAAGCAGTGAGTGACATTGGTTTAGGGATCACTTAACTACTCTCTACACCTTGACATTGTTAAAATAAGAAATAAAAATGTTACTTTTTATCTTTTGACTCAAAGTCTCACACTATGCCCAATTTGGCCTTCACCTAGGGATTTTATATGTGGACCACCACATTTTATTAGAAAGAAAAGTTGATGAAAGTTGTATTGAATATTGCTGCAATAATAAAATGTAAACAAAGCAAAATAGAACAACCCCCTCTTCCCAGTTATGTCTCAGCTCTGTAACAGCACACCTGTGATGGCGGTGCAACTGTGATAGGCTAAGGAAGAAAAGAGGGTTATTTACTTCACAGATTTGGAGGCTAAATGTTTTAAGATCAGACAGTTTTATCTATTTATCTATTTAGCATCTGGTAAATTCCTTGTGGCAGATGGTAACTCAGTAGTAATACTGGAAGATAGATTTGGTGAAGTGGTGGTTTGAATTGAAAATGGACCCCATAGGCTCATGTCTGAATACTTGGTTTCCAGTCAGTGGAACTATTTTGTAAGGATTAGGTATGGCCTGGTAGGAAGAGATGTGCCACTGGGAGCTGGCTTTGAGGTTTCAAAACCCACACTTTTCCCAGTTAGTCCTTTCTGTTTCTTTCTTGTAGATAAATCTGTAAACTCTCCTGCTTCAGCTCCATGTCCACTTGCCTGTTGCCATGACTCCACCACAATGGTCATAGACTCTAATCCTCTGAAACTCTGAGCCCCAAATTCAATGCCTTCTCTTATCCCCTTGGTCATGTTTGGTCACAGCAATTGAAAAGTAACTAAGGCAGTGGCAAGGCTGACTTCTAATGACTTTTAAATTCAATGAACTGAAACAAACTGTCCTATCACTTGAACCTAATGGTAGAGGTTTCTGAATCTCCAATCAAGATTTATGTTGGTATTTAGCCATCCACGTTCACAGTAACTACCAGGGTCCTGAAAGAACTACGGCAGTCTCTTCTATGAATAGTATCCTGTGATGATGGGGTCACCTTCCAGTACTGCCTCCAATGCTTCCAGTATTCCATATCATGCTAAGAACATTCTTTAGAGTTCAACCTTTCAGGGACACATTAGAACCACATTCCAGATACATGATAAAAATTATAGCAACCATCAGTAATTTACAGAAATCTTTAACCAACCATGTTTACAGAAAGTTATCTTTCTATGTTTGGTATGGAAAACCATTATGAATGAGTAGCCCCTGAAGAATCCCATTAACTTGTATAATTAGCATGTATTAATAATTATAATTTTAAAAAGAATGGTGTGTTGCAAAGTATAGAAAAAATATTACATATGGTTAGGTATGTTCAGTCATATTCATTGTTCAATTTCTCTGAAAAGTAATTTTAATTTAACTTTTTATTTCTTCTTCTTCTTCTTCTTCTTCTTCTTCTTCTTCTTCTTCTTCTT
>JADRCD010141978.1:0-11503 GCA_019843815.1 Montemys delectorum | reverse complement strand
TTCTTCTTCTTCTTCTTCTTCTTCTTCTTCTTCTTCTTCTTCTTCTTCTTCTTCTTCTTCTTCTTCTTCTTTTTCATTTCTTCACATTTTCTAAGCTCAGGAACCACAAATTTGGATGTGTCCTTGGGTGTGCCTCCTTTGGTATTGTTGGCTGTGGTCAAGAGGATGCTTTCTGGCTGATCGAAGCATTGGTGTAAAAAAGTTTAGAGAGTGAGCAGCACTCATGGCTCTGCACATCCAGGACTGTGTCACAGAGAAATCACACTGTTCATTAGTTGAAGATTTTTGCTCCAATACCTGAGATTCTGCTAACATAGTGTATTAGTCAGGGTTCTCTAGAGTCACAGAACTTATGGCAGTCTCTATATAGTAAAGGAATTTATTGATGACTTACAGTCTGTAGTCCAACTTCCAACAATGGTCAGCAGCAGTTGTGAATGGAAGTCCAAGGTTCCAGCAGTTGCTCAGTCCCACAAGGCAAGCAGGCGAAGCAGAGAGAGCCTTCCTTCTTCCAATGTCCTTATATAGGTCTCCAGCAAAAGGTGTGGCCCAGATTAAAGGTGTGTGCCACCACACCTTTAATCCCAGATGACATTGAACTCAGAGATCTTCCTGTCTTAATCTTCTGGGATTCATAGCCACTATGTTTCAAAATTTCCATGCCAAGATTCAGGTCGGAAACTTGTATCTTTCAGCCTCCAGATTAGGGCCACAGGTGAGCCTTCTAATTCTGGATTGTAGTTCATTCCAGATATAGTCAAGTTGACAACCAGGAATAGCCACTACACATAGTAAAGATTTACTTTGAGTAGACCAGATAAAAACCTGCCCAGCATTTTAATGCTATCCACCTTACCCCTACCATAAGTTTATGGGCTCTGAACCTTCCTCAAGTCACAAACATAGCTTTGCAACATGTTATTTGTCATCAACACATGCTCACACACATACACACACAAGCATGTACACAAACATCCCCCCACATAAACACATAGCATGTACACAAACATCCCCCCCACATAAAACATACGCATGTACACACAAGCACACACACATGCACACACCATACACACACACATATATACATATGTAGGGTTGTTTAGTCCAGCATCTACTCTGCCACAGGGCACAGCCGCTTGGGGAGGTGGGACTAGGGAAGTTGACCAAGTTTACCCCTCGATGTCCCAGGGTTGATGTTGAGCTGTGGGAAGCCCTGGTATATCACTCCAGGGGTGGAGACACAGGACAGTTGGAGCTGGTTTGGGGGTTCCTGGGCCTGTGACAAGGCCAGGGCTGTCTGGTTCTCAGGCTCTTGAACACCCAGGTGCCACTGGGAGCCACAGAAGAGCTGAGAATGGAGTGGGGCCCATGGGCTGGAACTGGCATGGGGTGTGATTAGGGGAGGAGGAGCTCCATCTGTTTCCACAAGGAGAGTTCTTGGCTTGACACTGTGGCAGCCTTGGTGGGTGACTGTGGCCATTGCACCCTACAGTGGATCCCATTGAAAAGAGGCAGTCCATGGTTTTAAGGCATTTATTGTCATGGTAGAAAGTGAGTAAAACCATACCCCACTTCTCAAGGTGGGCCTGAGGTTAAACACCTTTTGCAGGGAGGAATGTCTGGGAAGGAAAGCTTATTGGCTAAGTCTTTCAGGTGTTTAGATACCTCATTAAAAAAGAGATCTATCTTGAGCCTAAGTGACCATAGGTCATGATCTCTACAAGTAGAGGGGCTTGGGGCGTTGCCTTTACCTGACTGAGAACTACAAATCTATGGGGCCTGTGGCTAGTGACAGGGGCTTAGGACCCAGTAACAAGTGAAGTGCCTACTGTCCCTTCGGGATTTCCAGGGTTTCAAGCCTTATCTCAACTGGGGACCAACCTACCTTTCTCCATCTGCCCCGCCCGCCCACACGTGAACACACACATACAAGCACACACACATATGTGTAACCTTCTTGAGATTGACTTTTTACTTTGGTATTTCTACTTAGTTTAAGATGCATCACCATAAAGCATCAGCGAGTAACTTTGTCTTCAATAATTGGATGGATCAAAACATATTCACTTATTTTTTCAGTTGCCCAATATTTATAATGTAACATCTTTAATTTGTCATTCATTATAAATTTCTACTTTGATTCACTTAATTCTATGCTTGTTTTGAGATTATTTTGCAAAAATGTTTCCTTTTTTTAAAAAAAAAAAAAGATTTATTTATTTTATGTATGTGAGTACACTGTTGCTGTCTTTACACACCAGAAGAAGGCAACAGATCCCATTACAGATGGTTGTGAGCCACCATGTGGTTGCTGGAAATTGAACACAGGACCTCTGGAAGAGGAATTGGTGCTCTTAACCGCTGAGCCATCTCTCCAGCCTGCAACAATGTTTCCTATAGAGAGCATAAAAGCATGTTCAAATTGTTACATTTCTCTTAACATTTATTGCTCTTTAAATTATATTTGTTTATTTATTTATACAAAATAGCAGCAAGCAGCTGGCTATACTTGCCTTCTAATTTTCCTCTTTCCTGGCCTTCTAGAAGTTGAAGTGCCATCTTTTAAAATTGGTTTGGTGTATTGTTTTTAGAGGGTTTATTTTAAAGTGAACTTTTAATTGCAGTATGAATGGAAGTAAATATATATGATTTAACGAGTATATATGTTGAAGGAACAGTGTTTGGCTTTTCAAAGCGTATCTTTGATAGAGAATTGTGTGATATGAATCTACAACCATTGGACAACTCATGAAGATTAGTTTCTTAGTATGTTTCAGAAATAAAAAGGGCTGGATTTCTTTGCAAGATCTTAATTTTAGAGACGATTTGTGTAGACATAATCTTGGTTTGACTAGATAGTTTGCTTGATACAGATCAGAAATTGGCAGGAGTTTTTTAAATGAAAGGCCAGATGGTAAATATTTTAGGCTTTGCTGGCCATGGTATGTTCCCTCCCTCCCTCCCTCCCTCTCTCCCTCCCTCCCTCCTCCCTTCCTCTCTCCCTCCCTCCTTCCCTCCCTCCTTCCCCACTCTCCCTCCTTCTTGTCTCCCTTTACCCTCTTCTCCCTTTACCTCCTATTTTTTCCCCTTTCCATCCTTTCCCTTTCCTCGCTCTCCCTCCTTTTGCTCCTTCCTACTTCCCCTTTTCCTCCTCCCACTTCTCCCTTCTACTTCTTTCCTCCTCTTCTTCATTAAAAGGTGCAAGCCATTTTTGTTCATGCAAAAAGAGGATGAATTTGGTCTATGAGACATAATTTGCTAGCCTGTCAGTCAGGCATAACATGGTACGCACTACAATTACAAGTCTGCTATGTGAAGAAAACCCTGCTGCAACCCATCGACTATTTAATTTACTCTCTCATGTCAGGTGACTCCTTTCCGCTTTAAGCTATTGGTTCATGTGAGCTATAGGTTGGTTCTGATAGCACAAAGCTCTGCTCCAGGCTCAGTGCTAAGGAAGGTTCTCATTGTCAGGTTCAGAAAGGTCTGCCTTCAAAGTGAAGGGCAGAGCTCTGGGGGTCATATGGGATATTTGTTTTTGTAAGGTTTCACTTTTTAAAACAATCTTTGTTTTTCTGTTTTTGTTTGTTTGTTTGTTTGTTTGTTTTGAGACAGGGTTTCTCTGTGTAGCCCTGGCTGTCCTGGAACTCACTCTGTAGACCAGGCTGGCCTCAAACTCAGAAATCCACCTGCCTCTGGCTCTCAAGTGCTGGGATTAAAGGCATGCGCCACCACCGCCCGGTGAAGTCTACATTCTATGAACAATATTTGTCATGCTGACTTTGATCATTTACTTGAAAGAGTATTTGTTAAGACACTCTCCCCATATTAGATTCTTAAGAAAAAGTCACTGGTTTGTGTCACCTTGACTTCGTTAAGAAATATCTAAACAAAACAGAACGTAACAAAAAAGAAACATCTAGAAATCTGATAAAGCATTGTTTTGGGGTATGTCTGTAAGAACGTTTGTATAAATGATAGTGTGTGTCTGAGGGGGCTAGGTGGGGAAGCCCTTTCTTCACAGTACTCAGGCAATGTCTAATTGATAAGGACCTGAAAATGAAGTGCTTAGGTAGCTTGCCTCCAGGCTTTCTCACAGAAGTTCCCCTTCCCCCTGCTGCTTCTGCAGTGAGGCTCCCCACTCACTCCCTTGCCATTCAGAGGGACCTGGTCTGGCACCAGAATATTGCTATCCCCGTTTCCATAAAGATACCTGTATTAGTCAGAGTTCTCTAGAGTCACAGAACTTATGGTAGTCTCTATGTAGTAAAGGAATTTATTGATGACTTACAGTCTGTAGTCCAACTCCCAACAATGGTCAGCAGCAGGTGTGAATGGAAGTCTTTATATGTTATTTGACCTTTTCTCCTTACTCCTTTTAAAATTCTTTGTTTTGTTTTGGATATTATGTGAATGGAGGAATTTTCTTTTTGGTCCAATCTATTTGTAGTTCTGTAGGCTTCTCGTATGTTCATGGGCATCTCTTTCTTTAGGTTAGGGAAATTTTCTTCTATAATTTTGTTGAAGATATTTACTGGCCCTTTAAGTTGGAAGTCTTCACTCTCTTCTATACCTATTTTCCTTAGGTTTGGTCTTCTCATTGTGTCCTGGATTTCCTGGATGTTTTGGTTAGGATATTTTTCCATTTTGCATTTTTTGACTGTTGTGTCTATGTTTTCTATGGTGTCTTCTGCACCTGAGATTCTCTCTTCTATCTCTTCTATTCTGTTGGTGATGTTTGTATCTATGTCTTCTGACTTCTTTCCTAGGTTTTCTATCTCCAGAGTTGTCTCTTTTTGTGATTTCTTAATTGTTTCTACTTCCATTTTTAGATCTTAGATGGTTTTATTCAATTCCTTTACCTGTTTGGTTGTGTTCTCCTGTAATTCTTTAAGGGATTTTTGTGTTTCCTCTTTAAGGGCTTGGACCTGTTTACCTGTGCTCTCCTGTATTTCTTTAAAGGAGTCATTTATGTCCTTAAATTTCTGTATCAGCATCATTAGATATGATTTTAGATCCAAATCTTGCTTTTCTGGTATGTTGGGGTATCCAGGACTTGCTGTGTTGTGAGTCCTGGATTCTGATGATGCCAAGTAGTGTTGGTTTCTGTTGGTAAGATTCTTGCATTTGCCTTTCAACATCTGTTGATCTCTGATGTTAGATGTTCTTGCTGTCTCTGGCTGGAGCTTGTTCTTCCTGTGGGTCTGTAACCCTGTGTCAGCACTCCTAGGAGATCAGCTCTCTCCTGGTAAGACCCCTGCACAGAGGGTTGTGGATCAGCTGTTCCTCCTTGATGCAGATGGATGCAGGAAGGACCCTGTCCCAGCTGCTCTGCTGCTTCTGTGGCCTGTGCCTCCTGGCTGGTCCCACCTTAGAAAGTCACCGGAGAGAAAAAAAAAACCCATTTTATTTTACTCTTGCTCTTTCAATACGTCTTTTTTTGTTTGTTTGTTTTTTTTTTTTTGTTTTTCTTTTTTGTTTTTTTGTTTTGTTTTTTTTTTCGAGACAGGGTTTCTCTGTGTAGCTCTGGCTGTCCTGGAACTCACTCTGTAGACCAGGCTGGCCTCGAACTCAGAAATCCACCTGTCTCTGCCTCCCAAGTGCTGGGATTAAAGGCTTGTGCCACCACTGCCTTTACTTCAAGCATTTATGGTTGAAATGATTACTTTTCAAATTCTGTGTTTCCAGCACTATTGTGAGCATTTAGGATATACAGAGATAAACATTCTCATACAGAGCTCACAATTGAAGTAAGGAGGGCGTGGGCACAGCAGTGTATGTGTTCCATGTTGTCTCAACCCATTTTCTCTTCTGATTACTGAACACCTGCAATTACTTACACGTGGTAAAGAAATTTATTCCTTACTGTTCTTGAATCTGAGAAGTCCATGGTTGTAAGGCAGGGTTTGATGAGGAGAGCCATCCATCGGTCAGTACTTTGCAAAGTCCCAAGGTGTTGTAGGGCTGCCCATTGGTCAGAATTTTGTGAAGTCCTAAGGTGGTATAGGGTGATGAGTGGTTCGTGAGAGACAGTCAAACTGATACATGAGAACAATTTTAAAAACTATTTTTTAAATTTACTGATGTTTAATCTGTGGATGAATTAACCTACCAATGTAGCAGGAGGAATTCCTGTGACCCAATCACTCAGAAAATGCTCGTCTCCAAACAACATTTACATGAAACATAAAATCCTGGGGATAAACATTCCAACCATAGCAAAGATAGCAACAATTGAAAAGAAGGCAAATAGAGGGCGTAACTGGGCATGAGTGGGACTAGGGGGTACTAAGGTTGGATGCTAGGCAAAGCATCTCTATTCCGACTATGTGCTACTTATGTCTCCCATAGGCCTGTTTGTAAAGGTTTACTTCTCAGCTCTGCAATACTAGGAGATAGTAGAGACTGTCCAAAGGGCTCCTAATTTGGGGGGTTGGGTCATTGGGTTGGGTTCTTGTTCACTTACTCTTCTTACATCCTGGCATCCTGGCCACCATAAAATGGTCATTTGTGCCACTGCTTGCTCCTCCCATATGCTTTATTTACAAAGCAAGTAGGTCAGCAAAACTGAAAACTGGGACCCCAAAACAAAACAAAACAAAAGCTCAAATGAATTCTTTCTCCTTTAAATATGTTTTGTTACAATAATGAAAATTTCATGAACACATCATGAACAGATGTAAGCAAATGTAGCCTGTGCTTGTTTGAGGACTTTAAAAACTGAACAGCAGTTTGTTTGCAAGCCATAGATTTATAAATAATCATTCGAGTGTTTTTGTATTTAAATCAAATTTTCCCATCTCTGCTGAAAAGTCAAGTGTCATATTTAGATACTGAAAACATTTGCATCTTTATTTATTTTTTTAATTTGGAGATTTGACAACATATAGATTCATAATTATTATAATCAATATGATGATGCTAATTTTTTGTGGCACAAAACTATAATTCATCTAATGGACAAATGATAATATTCTAAAGTTTCTTGAACGTAACTTGCACTAAATTCAATATACAAACAAAGCAACTATTGCTTAGCTGTCTTTCCAAAATGCATATTGAAATTTAATTTCCAGTCCATGGTATTAAGTGGGGCCACAGCTTCACGTTCCTGAGATCAACACACCGGGAGCTCCTAGAAGACTTTCATCTTTTGCATCCTCTGCCAAAGCCCTTATTAACCACCCAATAGATTGGCCCTTTGATCTGACTTACTAGATTCCAGAATGGTGAGAAATGTTTCTACCGTTTCTGTAAATTACACAGCAGAAATGGACCAAACGAGTTAGGTCTTTTTTTTTTTTTTCTATTTTTATGCTTTTTCTATTATGTTAAAATTTCAGTGGTTCTAAGGTCAAAATTGTCTATTTCTGCCATGATGTACCATAATATATAGTCCTGCTAACATTTGTTCTTAGCGGTGTACATCATTCCCAGGTTTTTTTTTTTTGTTGTTGTTCTATGCATCTACTTTTCATAACGTAACCATGAAATTTAATATATATGTTCTTACATAAAAACCAGTGGAGTTCTCCCAATGGAGAATAGGGTTGATATGGCCTCTTGGGGTGTTCTAGAAAAGAGCTGCGTTTCCCTCCCTTTAGTTTTGGTGACCCACTAGCTTTTATTAGGGTTCCTTACTAGAGCCCTGGGGAAATTACCAGTGGCTTCACCAGTGAAGAGAATGTCATCTCCCCCAACTCCTTTTTTTTTTTTCTGTGAACTATTTATTTATAGCTATCGGAAACCTCTCAGTACGTCATCGGTTTTTGGTTATGTGTAGTTTGGCCATGTATTTCAATATACCTCCAGCCACCCTTTCTATATATTAATTTTAAGTTCTGAGCTTTACCTAATTCTTAGTGGTACTTGTGATCTACTGGCTTTCTTTTCTAGGCATCTAACTGCTTTCTTTTTGCTGGCGAGCCTAGCCTTTAACAGTTGAGCCATTGCTCCAGCCCTTACTGCTTTCTGAAATGTACTGAAGTGCAGTAACAAAGCTTATCTTTGAATACACTCAAAACAGATTGCAAACCTTATCTTTTAAGTAAAACTCTAACTTTATTGAACAAAGGAATAAATAGGGTTTTCAAGTTTTCATATCATGGTTATTTTTAAGCCATCTGATCCATGACAGTACTTAACAACACAAGATGTTTGTCTATTTTTGTCATTTCTATTTTGTTTAGTTTTAGACTCATAAATATACTAAAATCAATTAGTAGTATATGGTGACACATGGCTCACATGTTGCTTAAGCTGGTAATAACGGAACAACTCTATAGTAACTTTATAAGTTCATGTACAAATTTTATTTTTTACATTACTGGGACCTAATGTCAGTTACAGATAGACAAATACTTGTTTCCTATCTCCCAGCCAGAACAAAAATCTGTGATGTAACATTTTCATTACGAAGGCTTGCTTCTTGCATTTCAATAAGAATGCCACATAGCCTTTTCTGAAACAAAATGTCTGGGGTGCTAATGAAAGAAAAAGTTTAATAAGCTTATTAATTTAAATCAAATTCTCCAGTAAGAAATGGAGAATCCGATTATAACTTTACTTAAAAGACCCTGTAAATGGTTATCTGTCAAAATTACATACCCACATGAACAAATATGTGCAGTTCAACAACATCATCTTACTGAAAAGATTAGCACACATGTTCCCATAAGGACTTTTAAAAGCCTCAAAATTCTGTGTCTTCTCTGGCTTGCTTCTCTCTGGACTCCACCCACGCTTTATTAATGTCATCGTCTCCATCTTCATACATTTCCCTTAGAACATTCATTCCTCCCTCACTAGGATCTGCCTCAGTGCTGTAGGAAGGCTTTTCTTTCTCTTCGCATTCTTTTTCCACCTGAGTTAAGTAGTCCCATCATGTGTTTTCCGATTTCTTTCTACATAGAATAATAACTGGGTCAATCTTAACTTTTTTTGATCTGCTTTCCACAGAGATAGGTTTCAAAAGATTGTTCACAATAATGGAGTAATTCTTGCCATTGAGGTTTTTTACCAAAAGATCAAATGACCTCTCTGTGACGTGTACCTGCACATTCTCAGTGGAACCTGATGAACTCCAGTTAAGGTAATGTAGATTTTCACAAACTTATCTGACTGATCCCATCTATAATTACTGATTTTCACGGTGTATCTTGTTGTAAGAGGAGCAACCACAGCAGCTGGCTTTTCATTATCAACTTCTGGTTTCTTCTGTGACTTCTGTTGCATCTTGTTCTTGAGTTCCGTCTCAATCTTGGATTTTTCACTTGTAAGAGTATCACGCAGTCTTTTCCTAGTGGACTTTTCCAGCAATACTTTGACCTCTTCTAGGTCTTTCTGCAACTCCTCCAAAGCCGAAGCTATGCTGTGGAACTTCAGACCCGAGGCCGGAGCTGCAGCGGTGCACCTAAGCAGACTGGAAGAGCCGAACATGCCACCCACGAGCTTCGCAGCGACTGCGGCGAGCTCCACCGACCAGGCGTGACTCCGTTTATAGGCTGTGAAAGACTGCATTGAAGTCCTTTTTTTTTTTTTTTTTTTTTAATCCTAGGGCCTTCTTTACCATTGTATATACTTAAAAATTATTGAGAACTTCAAAGGGTTTTGTTTCAATGGATAGCATCTATTGATATTTGCTATACAAGAAATTAAAATTAAGAAAATTTAAACAAATAATAAAGCCATTACATATCAAAAAACACAATTTTTATGAAGTGAGGGATCCAACATTACATTGAAAGCCACCCCAAGGCAACAACAAAATTTAGTAAAAAGGGCAACCGTGCTGGACTTTCATACATCTTCTGGCTATCTGATTTGGAAGAAGTCAGCTGCATTGTCCTGTTTGACTCTGCATTTGATCTGCTGCACTGCTAAGCAGCGCCTGAAAACCACTACCTTATACATTACCATGAAAAGATTAGCGATGGCAAATAATAATATCTCCTAATAGTATTACAAGAACAATTTTGGTTTCTAGGATCACAGTGACCCCCATTGGTGTGAGCTATATGCTGAGAATGTGTTTGTTACTGCCTTCCAGCCTATCACCTGGAAGAGTGCTCTTGTCCTGAACCTAGATTCCTTCAACCTGAGAAGGAGAATGACAATACTTCTCCATTCCTAGGTTTGTCATAAAGATCAAATCTGTACTCACATGAGCCTGAAGAGCCAAGCCTGGCACAGAGAAAACTCCAGTTATTTTGTGACTTTTAAATAAATGCTGATGATAATTATAGCTTTTTCTAATCTGTGATGAAGTGTTACTCACATGTGATTTAATTTTGTGTTACTTCCTTGCTTAGAAATGTATCTTCCATTTATAATCTGGATTCAGAAAAATGAAAGACAGTAGTAAAAACTAATACAAAATCAACTCTTTTCTCTTTTGAATAAGAGTTTTTTCACTGTATTTTAAGCTCAGTTGAAAATGACATGGTAATCATTTCTTTGTGCTTAGAACTAGGGAAAGGATGTTCTCTATTCCCTGAGAAAATGGTCCTCTAAATGTAGATGTCATTTGTGATTTAATATCACATCAATCTGAATTTTAGAGAAGTCTACAAAGGACTGTCCACAAAGTCTGTCATTGTAAAATTTCCTTAGAGTTCAGTGTCTGGTTAAGTTTCTTTCATCTATAGCCATTTTTTAATTTTGATTTAGCTGTCATAAATATATTATGCGTTAAAATCATCAGTCAAGAACATGAACATGCAATGTCTACTTCTGTTCCATCTTCAAATCGGAAGGAGAAGAATCCTCTTTTAATTCAGGTAGATGGTTTTCACAGTCCATTGTTTAGTTTTACTATGTGAATTAAAATGGAAGCCCTTCACGGGCTATCTATGCAAAGTTTTACAGTCTTGAGATAACTGTCTTAAATATAAAGAAAACTTCAAATGATAATAACACAAGGTTAATCCAGGAAGCATTAACAGTTTCTTCTCCATTCACTCTACAAAGGGAAGAATTTATGTAACTAATTAGTTTACCATAGTAAATAATCCACTGACATTTATGAGAAACATTCCAATTGGAGCCTGGAGTAAATATTATGTTACATGTTAAACTATAAATAGTAGCTGCAAGCTCAATTTTAAAATGATATGGAAAATAAGTGTGCTGTCTGGGTAAAATGGGTCTGTCTTGTTCTCTGCATAGAAGCCCTCAGCTGCCAGGGCTCAGGTTTCCAGTAGCTGCTGGGGAAACTTGATGATTCATCTCAGTCTCCAGCAAGACTCCTACTAGAAAAAAGCCAGGAACTCTCTCTGGGGGGTGGGGGGAGAAAACAAAATTTGCAATTGCCTGAGATGTGATTTAAGTTTTAAGTGAATGAAGAACACTTTTTTGGAGGGTGGGATTTAAAGTCTCTCCTTAGATGATTTGAAGATTTGAATAATGAAAGCCTTTATGTTTCTGTAATAGTGAAATCTCCAAATCTACAAATTTAGTAACTTTCTTCAAGACTGCAGAAACGAGTGACTAGTTATTTTTTTTT
>JADRCD010141974.1:5431-24607 GCA_019843815.1 Montemys delectorum | reverse complement strand
TTCACTCTCTTCTTTACCTATTATCCTTAAGTTTGGTCTTCTCATTGTGTCCTGGATTTCCTGGATGTTTTGGGTTAGTAGCTTTTTGCATTTTGTGTTTTCTTTGACTGTTGTGTCCAGTTTTCTATGGTATCTTCTGCACCTGAGATTCTCTCTTTTATCTCTTGTATTCTGTTGGTGATGCTTGCGTCTATTGTTCCTGACTTCTTTCCTAGGATTTCTGTCTCCACAGTTGTCTCTCTTTGTGTTGTATTAACTGTTTCTACTTCCATTTTTAGGTCCTGGATGGTTTTGTTCGGTTCCTTCACCTGTTTGGTTGTGGTTTCCTGTAATTCTTTAAGGGAGTTTTGTGTTTCCTCTTTAAGGACTTCTACTTGTTTACTTGTGTTCTCCTATAATTCTTTAGGGGATATTTGTGATTCCTCTTTAAGGGCTTGAACCTGTTTACCTGTGTTCTCCTGTATTTCTTTAAGGGAGTTATTCATGCTCTTCTTGAATTCATCTATCACCATCATGAGATATGATTTTAGATACAAATCTTGCTTTTCTGGTGTTTTGGGATATCCAGGACTTGCTGTGGTGGGAGTACTAGGTTCTCATGAAGCCATGTAGTCTTGGTTTCTGTTGGTAAGATTCTTGCATTTGCCTTTCGCCATCTGTTGATCTCTGGTGTTAGATGTTCCTGTTATCTATGGCTGGAGCTTGTTCCTCCTGTGTGTCTGTAAGCCTGTGTCCGCATTTCTGGGAGATCAGTTCTCCTCAGGTAAGACCTGTGTGTAGTGGGCTGTGAATCAGTTGTCCCTCCTGAGTCCTGGGGTCAGAGCAAACCCTGGAGACAGGCTCTCCATTTACAGGGAAGAGGCAGAGAGGGCTGTGGATCTGCAGTACCTACTCCTAGGTGAAGAGGGAGGTAAAAAGGATCCTGGGGCCTGTGCCTCCTGATTGGTCCTGCCTCATCCTAGGTCAAGAAGGAGATAGAAAGGATCCTAAACTGGCTGCACTGCCACTTCTGAGGCCTGTGCCTCCTGGCTGGACCCACCTTAGAAGGTCACCAGAGAGAAAATGTAGATCTTACCAGAGTCTCTGGGTTGGAGTACTCCCCAAAGGCAAGCTCTCTGCTTTCGGGTAAGGGACAGAGAAGGCTGTAGATCTGCAGAACCTCCTCCTAGGTGAAGAAGGAGGTAGAAAGCTATCATTTTCTATTATTGAACGATACAATTTTCTACCTTGTCATGAAGCCCTGCTCCTATATATTCTACATGATCTATTTTGTTGGGGAAGTTTTCTATTAAGCTTTTTTTTTTAGACTGAAAATTTTATTTCCAAGTTCAGATTGGGGTTTTCTCAGCTTTTTTTTTGTTGTTGTTGTTGTTGGTTTCTCTTTCCATACTCTGATTGGTCCTCATGCTTTCATCTAGACACCTTTTTTGTGTTTTCTTACACTTCAGTCTGAAGTTTATTTCTGTTATCTTCTACTTGATTCTATTTACTTGCAGCCTTCAGCAGGGTGCAGGTGTTCCAAGGAAGAACATAAAGTATAGGTAAAGGCAGGTAGGATTTTAGGCAATGAAGATGTGAGTAATGGGATGCTTTTGCCTTGTGTCAGCATCAGCTCAAGGTCTAAGGAAATGCAGACAGAATGTCAGATGGACTAGATAGTGGGCAGAAAAGGGCAGTACCCTGTTGTCATGAGAGGAGTGCTATTAAGCAACCAAAGGGAGCATATGCAGAGACTTAAAGCCTAACACTAGACAGACCAGGCAACCACACAGACGAAGGGATGAAAGAATTATAGGAGACAGAGGGGTAGAGGACATTACAAGAACACAGCCCACAGAAGTAACTGAGCACGGCTCATAGGGGCTTACAGGAACTGAATGGATGAACATGGACCCTGGATGATCTGAGTTAGGTCTTCTGCTAATATATTATGGTTTTGCAGTTTGATATTTGTGTGGAACACCCAACAGTGGGTGTTGGGGGTGTCTCTGACTCTTTTCCCTATGGTTGGGATCCTTTTGCTCCTACTGGGTTGCCTTGTCCAGCCTTAATATGAGGACTTGTGCTGAGTCTTCTAGTTTTACTGTATCTTATTAGGCCATGTTCAGTGGATATTCCTGGGAGGTCTGTTCTTTTTTTATTTTTTATTTTTAAAGAGAAACAGAGAAAGACTGGATCTAAAGGAAAGGGGAGATGGAGAGAGGGACTGGGAGGAGTTGAAGAAGGGGAAAATACAGTTGGGATTTAATGTATAAAAAAGAATAAAGGAAACAAGAGAAGAGAGGAGAGGAGAGGGGAGGAGAAGAAAAGAGAAGAGAAGAGAAAAGAAGAGAAAGGAAAAGAAGAGAAAAGAAGAAAAGAAAAGAAAAGAAAAGAAAAGAAAAGAAAAGAAAAGAAAAGAAGGGGGTAGTATGGAAATCTTGTCCCTGGCTGATCCTGGTCATTCCCATGGACTCAGCTCAGACTTGGAGCTGATCTGGTGGATACTTGGATCATGCTACCACTGTTGATCTGTGTTTGCTAGTCTGACACTACTGAACTGGACTGATGTTATCCTCATAAACAGAGATTGGAATCGCCCTCAAAAAAGTATTTCTAACAGGTCTATATCCCCTTGTCCTATTCATCATCTTTTCTTCCCTACCTTTGCACAATAGGCTTGAAGGGGGCAGGGGTTGAAACATTTGAGAACCCTTATTAAAGTAGGTTTTGAAAAATCTAAGACTATAGGGAACAAAAACTTGAATCAGCCCAACTTACTCAGCCCGGATCAAATTTAAGGCTTCTGATGCCAGACAGTTTATTGTCAGCATACTTAGACCCAGTAAACTTTGTTTAAAACATTTCATGGTGAATCCCCATTGCACATGGATGCATCATTACATCAAAACTCAACTCAAAGTACATGCCATTTCTTCCAAGAAGATAGGCTCTAGAGACAGGGTACTTATATTAGCTTAAGAACCTAAGGAATTATCTGGCATGATCTTGGTCATACAGATATGATAGAAGTCATTTGGGCTATTAGCAGCCTCCAGTTCTGGTTATAAGAACTTGGTATAGCCTGGCCCTAAGTGGAATGCAGATGTCTATGTTGTTAATCACTTTCAATTTCCATCAATCTGGATAGAAAATATAGCTTATATGTCTGTTTCTTTGAGAGGGCAATCCTGCCTGCTTAACATCCCATACTCAGGTCCTTATGTTTTTGCAGAAAGCACAGTACCAGTGAGCCATCTCTGCAGACTCAGGTTGTTAAGAGTTGTCTATCCTGTCAAGATTTTGTATATATAAGATATCTCCAATTCTGTAGTTTTACTTTCCTGAATTTCCTTGATGATACTTTATGATGACTTAGTTAATTTTTAATTTTGAGATATTATGTATCATTTTAATTGCTACTATCCCCTTTGGTATAAAAAATATTTGCTTTCCATAATATTTTAAATATATTTTACATTTTACTCCAGATGCTTTATATTTTTAGTGATGTTTTTGTCTCTAGAATTATTTCCACAGCTTTGCTAAAGCTTCAAGGACACATTAACTACATAAATTGTATGATTTGGTGGACTTTGACATATCTCCATGATGTCATCACCACAATGAATGTAATTAAAATACAAGTAAGCAAATGCTTTTAATCACTGAAGAAATTATCATTAGGTACTAATGAACTTGTTCATGGAGCCAGGTGTGGTATGCATAAGTGATGCAAGTATCTTGATTTATTAGAAGTTATAATATTCATTTTTCACAGTTCTAAGCCCATCTTTTCTGTAAATACTTGTGACTCATTTTCCCTCACTGCTATGATACATATTTTCAAGTCTAAAGCACATTTCTCTTCATTTAATCTCTTACCTTAAGCCATTATGAGCCTGGGAAGATTTTTCATGCTAATCGATAAGCCGCACACTAATTAGTATTACAGGTTATTAAAAGTGCCAGCCTATTTTCATAACCCTCAAATTTCAAGTTTCTTTCTCACTGCTTAAATATGCATAATATGAAATCTTACAATTTTAATATGGAGTTTTGAATCACTGAGTCATCAAACCCAGGGCCTTGAGCATGCTAGATAAGTGTTTCCCCATTGATCTTTATTTTATAAACTTCTTTTAAACATACACACTAAGGGTAATGATCACTTTAGATCCCACAGGTTATTAAACAAAAAGCCCACTGCCATACTTGGGAAGCCCTCTTAGGAGTTTTTGTTTGGAGGAAGGCAGAGACTCCAAAAACAATACAGAGTTTTCTCTTTGTTTTTGGTTACCTAACAGAACATTATGCCAAGCCTCCCATTGTTGAAAAAAAATACACTTTGGTCATAGGACAAAGAGACATTAGACTAGTATTTACAAAGAAGCATCCATTCTGCCATCTAGTTTCCATAGTTCTGGATGAGGCTATACAGGCTCTTCCTAGAGAAAAGCTATCAAAAATCTTGTCTAGTTATAAAATCTGGAGGTGAATTAATGGTTCCACCTGGCTTTTCAAACATCTTTAGTGTTGTTTATCCATCTCCTCATTCTTTTCTGTGCTCTACTGTCTTACTCCCTCAACTTTCACTCCAAAGTAAGAGGGGGAAAAAAGTCAACAAGTCACCAAGCCGACGTAGACAATACTTTAGATCTGCGTAATACTGAAAACTTGGAGCTTAACATAGGATCTTTTCTCATCATTCATGCTTCAGACTTCATTCCATTAAAAGGCTTGGAAGGAGTAGTAGGGATTTGCTGTTCCTTTTCATCTCTAGCTCTTTCATGTCTTAGTCCTGACTGTATCGAGTATAGGAGGAATGTAGAGAGGACAATGAATGTGGGCAGAATGAGTACAACTATCCTTTGGTCAGTATGTATTTAACCTCAAGGAAACTGCAAGCAGTCACTGGAACTCTAGTGCTATAGATACTGATGGAGGTAGGTGATATCTCACTCTGTCCTCAATGATTGTCTCTGATGACTAATGGCACCTTGAGCATATATCTTCCCATTAGCATGTCTTCAAAACTTTGCCCATTTTTTAGTTACAGTTTTAATTCTATATCTTTATTTTATAATTTATTTTTACCATTTCAATAAATTTATTATATATAAGACACTTTATTTACTTTTTATAATATGTTTAACAGTAGGGATCTTAGATTTGCAGAAGTCTGGTTTATCCCATGGATTTTACTGGGCCTGTTTGTGGTGTCATATTATAAATTTGCTAAATATTTATTATATGCTTTATTACTGACTTTTTATATTTTAGCAACTTTAGGTTTTGGGTCATGAAGTCCTTTCAATTTAGTATTGTATGAAATTCACAATAAGAATTGGATAGTTACAAAGAGATGAACTATTTTTTTCAACACGCTAAAAGACTATTTCTTTTTACACCTCTAGAATTGATTTTTAAACTTTGGCAAACTTCAGTTGAGTGTAGACATGTTAGACTATTTCTGATTTTAGTTCCATTAACCCATGTGTCTGTTTTTGTGTCCAAAACACATTTACTTAACTGCAGTACACTGGAAGTTGTAGAGTCATGCATTAAAAGTGGGGCAGTTTTGTTCTTCAGAGTGTATCTGCTCTATATGTGCTTTCAATCAGTATTTGTTTTATAGAATGTTTAACAATTTTGATAGCAAGTTGTTTGCAAGGTTTAGGTTTTGATATCCCTAGAAAATTTGTCTGAAATTGCGTTGCATATATTCAAGAATGTGTGACCTCAACAATATTCATTCTTCTAAATTGTGTACATGAGATACTATTGCATTTTAAAGTTAACCTTCAATTTTTTTTTCTTTTTTTAAGGCTTGTTTTATTTTAATGACTGATCTATGTGAGACTATAGCCAGATCACTATGTACAGACACAAGGGAAGCTTTATTTCTTGATCTCTTCCTCCTTGGACTTAGTCTTGATGATCTTTTCCTTCTTGGCCTGGAGGCGTTCCTTCTCGTGCTTTTCCTGCTTCCTTCGTCTTAGACCTGCGAGCCTCAGCCTGGTCAGTGAGTAGCTTCTTGTGGGGGCCTTGTCTGCCTTCAGTTTGTGGATGTGTTCCAGGAGAATCTGCTTGTTTTTTAATACATTCCCTTTGACCTTCCGGTACAGGTTGTGATGCATATGGCGGTCAATCTTCTTAGATTCCCGGTTATCTCCTGAGAAGCCGGCACTGGATCTTCATCCTTCTCAGCCAAGTCACCTTCTAGGGTATCTGATCATTGATAGTACCCTTCCTCTTCCCTATGCCCACATGCCTGACCTTCCATAGGGCCAAGGTGTTTTTCCGGAAGCAAGCCTGGGGATAGACAGTCACAGGCTTGCAGATGATCAGCTCATCTTTGATCAGCTTCCTGATCTGCTGACAGGAGTCGGCATTGGTGATTTAATTGGTCTCATTGGGGTCCAACCAGACCTTCTTTTTCCCACAGCAGAAGACACTAGAGGTAAAGCATACTCATGGCTGTGATCTCAGCAGCAAAAGGAAAGAGCTATACTTCATTTTCTTAAAGCAAAACTTTAAATTTCCCTTGTATCTCTTTCTCAAAAACTGATTAGAATTTTAAAATTTCATTTATTCAGTGTTATTAGAAATGAAATGAAAATTTAAATTCAAGTTGTCTGTATTTTCTCGGGCAGAAGGATCAGTTTTATCATTATATTGATCTTGTATCCTAGAGTCTGGCTTAGTTCACTTACTAGTTGGGTGGCTTTTCTACAGACTCCATGAGATTTTTCCAAGTCACTAGCTACTTAGATTTTAAGCAAAGTCTTTTGTTGTTATTTCTTTTTCCCATCTAATGAAATTGAATATTCTTCTTTCATTAATTATCTTGTATATTTACTGGTTATGGTATAGAGATAGAAAAATTTACTTTAGGATATTACACAATAGAGGTAGATAGATAGATAGACAGACAAACAGACAGATAATAAATAAATACATTCCTTCATACACGAATGGCTAAAAAGGAGCGTTACCTATGGTGACTGTCTTCTCACTGATACATCTTTAGAGATGAGCAGGTGTATGGTTCATTCTTCTATTATGACACCATGTGCCACAAATTCTTTAACTATTCTCACAGTGAGAAACAGAGGTTGCTTCTAGTTTTCATGTGCATAAATAGTTTCTTTTAAAACATTTGTGTGGACAGTCACCTTTGAAGCAAGCACCCAGGAGTTAAGTTGTTGAGTTGTATGTAACAACACATTCACCTTTTTGAGAAACTGCTAAATGGTTTTATTCAGTGACTGTTCTTCATATGTCTGATACCTACCAGCATTGTGTAAATAATTTGCTTATTTCTGTTTTGCTGCATTTTCAGTAGCCTCTAATCTTTTTCTGACTTGTTGTGTACATCTCTCTCTCTTTTTTAATTAGATTATTTTCTTTATTTACATGTAAATTTTTCCTTTCCCAGGTTCCCCTCCAAAGAACAAACAAACAAACAAACAAAAACAACAAGAACAAACCCCTGTTGCCTCCCCTCTCCCCATGCCTGCCACCTCACCCTCTCCCACTTATTGGCCCTGGCATTCCCCTACACTGGGGCACAAAACTTCACAAGGCCGAGGTCCTTTCCTCCTATTGATGATCTAATTTGCGATCCTCTACTATACACATGCTGCCAATACATTCAGTCCCACCATGTATAGTCCTCTAATTGTTAGTATTGATCTCTTTTCAGTCTGCCATGAAATGCCTTTTTGAATCCTTTGTTCAATTTTTCATTGCATTGTGTGCCTTGTTGAAAGATTTTCTTATCTAAGTATTTACAGTGCCTAGATAAGACGGCTAGAAATATTTTCTCCCAATGTGGAGCATCTTCCAAATTCTTCTGTATTTTTATTTATTTATTTTGAAAATGACAATTTTAAATTTTGATGTAACAGTCTGTCACAGGAAGCTACTACTTTGGACAAAGCTTCTTCACAGACTAGACTGTTACCAAATGTAACTTCTCATGCCAAATTCTCTATTGTTGACAAGAAAACAATCTATTTATCTGATCAGGTAGTTAGAATGAGGAATGAAAGCTAACTACTCCGAGCAGTCCCTATACTATTGCATATTAGTTCATTCTGTGTGAATATTTACACAATGAGATACCTTGAAGTAATGTGATTTGAACTAATTAACTCCATTTTAGTTATTTTTTTCTACTTGGTCTCTCTGACCTTTTCTAACATAAAAGATCACTCTGAAATGGCCATCCACTTTTTTTTGTAATTAAAATAAATACATTTCCATGTCTTTTAATTGCAACTGCTTCACTTAGACCACTAAACAGTATACTATATTTTTAAATTCAAGCATATATGAAAACACATACATACAAGTAATGTTATATAAACTGAGCAGGTTGAGGTATTGTTTTTGAGCTAATACACACATATCAATTTCAGAAAAAGAGGCTATTAATTTAAAAAGAGAAAGGGTAAGGGGTGAGAGTAAGAGTAATGGGGTAAGAGTAAGTGGAAGAAAGGAAGGAGAAGGGAGAAATAGAGTATTTATGTTAGCATTTCAAAATATGAAATTATTTTTAAATTATTATTTGAAATGATGTTTGCATATATGTGTTTGTGTGGGAGTATGTAAATGTGAGTGCAGTTGCTCTCAGACACCAGAAATTTTGCTTCCCCCTGAGCTGGATTTACAGATGATTCTGATTCAACCGGACAGATTCTGGAAACCAAACTTTGTTGTTTCTCTGGAAATGTGGTGTGTTTTCTAGTCTCCAATTGTAGTTCTTTATAATTTTATTTATGTGTATCTATCTGCATATATACTTACCCTTGTGTGAAGCTGCTCATAGAGGTCAGAAGATATTGGCTACCTGACCTGGAATTCTGTGCAGCTATGAATCATCCAATGTGGTTGATAGGATGAGAACTCCTGTCTTTTCCAAGAGCAGTGAGCAGTCTTAACCAGTGATCTGCTCCTCCAACCTTCTCTACTTGTTTTACCTAGTGGGGTAAAGTGTTTCTGGACCTGGAACTGAAAATTAAGTCAATTAATATATTGAAATTAAATGTTGAAGTTTTTGTCCTTTGACAAGATAAAATTAACTTTTTCATTATGAGCTATGATTTAGGAATCAACTCTAAGAATTTTTGTCTTCCTCCAGATATTAAGTAGGTTCTCCTAGTTTTTCTTAAATATTTTATAGTTTTAAGTAAAAATACATTATCCATTTAAGATAATTTTTATTAGAAGATTTGCTCTTGTGTTCATTATTATTTATGAATGCCAAGTTGCTTCAGTGATGTTTGATAAAACTCTATTTGCTCCCTTGAGTAAGTTCTGCACATTTTCAGATATCTTTTCAGCATATTTGTGGCTCTGTGCTTGTGTTGTCTGTATATTCTGTAATCTTAAAGTACCTATCTATTTACTAATCAGTGCCATTACTTACATAGAGTATCTAAAAATTAAATAGACAATCTTCCAACTTTGATATTTCCAAAAACAATGTTAAATGCTGTCTTTGTTTTCTCATAAAATTTGAATAATCTTGTCTATATTTAAAAATGATCTTTCCTGAATTTCTGTTTGTATTTCATGTAAAGCATACATATACTTGTGGAAAATTAACATCTTTGCTATGTTTAGTTGTTCTGTGTACTAACGGGAAGTTTTGTTGTGACCAAATACCAGGCAGAAACAGCTTGAGACAGAATGGATCTACTTTGACTCGGGGTTGGCAGAGCTAAGCCTATGGCTATTTCACCATGAACAAGTGGACAGAACATCAGGACAGAAGGAACATATTGCAAAGGCTCTTTATATCATTTTGTCCAGGAAGCAGAGAAAGGGAAGCGAAACAAATGACCCTGAATAATAACCTTCAAAGGTTCCCCTAGTCAACTATTGCTTCCAACGAAGCTCTGCCTTCCTGTTTCCAAAGCCCTCAAATTGCGCCACCATCTGAGCAAGTGTTAGCGCTGCAAATGTGATCCTGTGGCATTTGTTTCAAATAACCATTTCTCTGTAACAATATATGTCATTCTTTCCTTAGTTTTCAAGGCATTCTACAGGTAAGCCACACAGGGCACCTACCTATTTTATTATATTTACATCGTAGTCTTTTCACATTTTAGCACATTCCTCAAGTCTTGAGTTTTGCATTGAGTTGACTAGTTTCTCTCTGTAAGTTCTAAATTCTGTTTATTCCGGTACAGGACATAGAGTTGCATAATTGTACCAATCATGAAGGTAAACATGTAAATACCAGAAACTCAGCATCTTTACTTTCAAATGATTATGTTAGCAAGCTAAAGATTAATACTCACTTAGAAACATTATATGCGTTTTTAGAAACTAAGCGTACAAAACTAGGAGGTTTCTCAAAACCTTTCTCAATCTCTCATATTCTTAAGACACTTCCGATTTATTCACTTTATATTCAGCTATATTTGATTTGAAGTATTTCTAGTTATCTTTATTTTCTCCCCCACTCCCTCCTGGCAGTGTGCTTTGTGTACATCAAGACCATATTTTTTTTTTCTTTTACAGTGTTTCAAACTGCTGCTTAACTACATCTCCATCATACATACTGCTTTTCCCAATCTTTAAGTTTGATTTAGGCTGCATAGATGTTGATTCTATGTGTCTGAATAGCATTTCAAGTATATTAAATAAAGTTATATTGGTTTCAAACACTGTATTGGTAACTTCAAAATCAGTTTAAATTTGGGCTGGATTTAATTGATTATTGCACCTTTGTATGCCTGGGTACATTCATTTTGAAATTTAGCTTGTGTGTGTGTATTTGTACATTTACATAAATATTGAGTTTTGGGATTTATGAGTTATATTTATGAGTTAAGTTTGATATTGGTTTTTAGGTGTTATTTTCTAATCTTATTGTATTTTTCTGAAATAGTGTCGAGCTTATGGGTAATTCCTTTTTCCACTCAGATGAATAATTTCCACATTGTAATATTTATTCTCCTATAGGTATTATGGGCATATTCACTATATGTACAGAAACTAGATTCCATTTCGGATCTTTACTGTGTTCCGAAGCCCACTCACTATCATTATGGTTATTTGGTTATTTCCCAACTTCAGAAACTTTGCTCACAGGCAGACATCCTGCTCTATGTCGGAGAAGCTGTTATGTATAGAAAGCCATTATGTCTTTTGGATACTGTGCTATGAAATCTTGGTCTTATGCTATCTTTAACTTTTTGGATCAGTGGTACAAGTGAAGGACTTGTTTCACAAACATGATGGTCTAACTTCATATCCCCTGTACTCCCTGAGAGCACCAGTACTGGGGGTAAAGGCATACAAGCACGACGTGCAGAGGATGAGACAGCAGGTTTCTTGGGGAGTTGGGGACTCTGGCTTCACTGCAAGACAAAGTGGAACTTGATTAAGGAGGACCCCAGACATAAGATTCTGGATTCCACATACAAAACATGCTTACACAGACATAAACATGTGCATAGATACACAAGAATCTCATGTAGTGAAAATCTATCTTAAAAGTATTTTAGGAATTTTGCTAATCACTTAGTGATTACTTTCTTTACTGGTGGTTTCTATGAAATGCAAAGAAGGACATAGTGTGTGTTGCTTCCCACATTTCTTACAAACTCTTGCCAGCTCTGTATTAAGTAGCCTTCACTTTGACCACTGAGTATGGTGAAATGATGACGAACGACCCTGTTTGTTTCAGGTATATAGACTTTCCGACTTCACTGTACATCCAGTGTGTATGTCTGGGTCTTCTTTATTGTAGACAATGTTCTAACTGGATTTCTTTTGGCCCCACCCAGCTCTGGAAACTGCCAAAGAGAGGAACTAATAAGGGTTTTAGGATGCATGAGACAGTTACAGGGTAAGCATATCCACAGTGGCCACCTCAACACGAGGCTCTGCCTGATTTTGCAGCATTTGTCATCAGTTGTGAAAACCAAAGTTCTAGCTCATGAATTTTGACATAATCTTATGTTAAAATAAAGTTATCATACATATGCATTTCTTTACTTCCTATCAATTCACTACTTCTCTATCTGCCTCACTCACCACCAGCCTTGTCCAAAAATTATAAAAACTGGAGGAAACAAATATACTGTAAACTCCTAAACCCAGTCACACTGAAATTTAAGATGATTTTCTTTGATTTAAAAATCATCTTATATTTTAGATTTATTATTTTATGTTTATGACTCTTTTGCATGCATACATGCATCTATGTGTATCATATGCATGCCTGGTGTCCACGGAGGTCAAGGGAGGAGGATGAGATAGCCCCTGAAACTGCACTTACAGGTGGTTGTGATCATCATATGGATGCTAGGATCTGAACCCAGGTCCTTTGCAAGAGCCTCAAGTACTATTAACAGTTGAGCCCATGGCAAAAGTTTTAACTTGAGGATTTTAGAGCTTTTGAATCAGGAAAAGACAATAAACTAGTCTACTCTGGGTGGAAATGAAATGGAAAACAGAATTCTGTGTTTACTAACAAGGCTTCCTTGTGCAAAAGACCAAAGAATGACAGATTGTGAACAATACCTTGGGGAACTGTGAAAAGGACTCCAGAAAAAAGACAGGAGGCCTTTTACCTCAGGTGCAGTTTGTTCCCTGGATTATTATGGGATGTGGTTGGGTGCATCCTGCAACAAACATTTACATTCAATTTATAAGACATGATGTTGTTGTTACTGGATGCTCGAACATAGCTGTAGAACCCAATCTGGTGACAGGATATGCTGAGTGAAGTCCTTGGTGCACCCTGAGCCTGAATATGGCCTTAGGCCTTGTTTTCATGCTTTCCCAGATATAATCTGCAGTACATGCCAGACAATTGTATTTAATCTGGTCTGTCCCAAGAATGTTCTGGGAAAGGGCTACTCTGTCAATATTTAGAATGTGCTTACTGGTGTTTATTTACATGATTTTTTTTGAACTCAAGCAATTTCCCTTGGATCATTATTTTCTTTGTTAAATTTGAGTACAAAAAGTAAACTGAAATGGAAGTAAAGTTGTCTACAGCATTAACCTGTAGCCCCTCCCATCCTTTAAGGCCTTCAAATGCCAGTTCTCACAGATAGTTCAGCCCATAGAAAGGATAGGTTCAAAGCAGTCACTCTAGCTACTACCCAAATTCAATACATGGTTCTTTTTTAGCTGCTTTCTTCTTCCTGCTTACTAAATAAATGCCCTTGGAAGTTTAAACTGTGTGTGTTATAAGTGAGTAATAAATTCTGAGTCATTTCAACATGGCTCTGAAAACTGTCCTCTCTAAGGAATAAGAAATGAAAAAAAAAATTCATTATATTATACTCCCAGGCCCTATAGACAAAATGAAATGTACTTCAGGCCTAGGAACACGTAGGGAGAGCTGCCAAGAGTGCAACTAATCCAAGCAGGTGGAGATGAGCGGAGAGAGGAAAAGAGGTAAGAGTAGTGCACAGCCCCTCTGGAGAGTACTTCAACAGCAGGGGAGAATTTAGCATGTACACAAAGATGTGTGGACATCACACTGGATCAACTCTCACTAGTTCCCAGTCAGGGAAATATACAAAATGGAGATTAGGAAAAGCTTTATTCATGGCAAGTCTTATCCCTTATCACAGTGTTCTGAACGGGTATCCAGTCTGTTTTGGGAGGATGTTGAGGTTACAGGAGAAAACGAATCTACTAATATTTACAGTTTATCATTACTTTTCTCCTTTCTATGATGCATTAAAGAGTAGATTGCCCACATCATCTCTGGTGAGGTTTTTTTTTTTCTTGACATTCTAAGCCATTAACCAAGTGACAATGCTTCTACATTCGCAAGAATATTGCCTCATAGAAACAGAGACACTGTCACTCTCAGGAATAACAATCAACTTTACTCACTTAGCCCAGGCAAGTGCTGTATCACCCAGTTTCATCTTTCTTGTTTTTGATCATTTTGTGAGAGAGCAGAAAAGCCAAGACAATGAACCAATATGAGGAGATTTTTTTTTTTAACAGAAATCAAGCAAGATAATATGTTCAGTGTGAGTATTTGATTTGGGTGAAAATATCAATTTTTTTCTGTCTGTAGAGGTGTATTTTCATCTCTAGACTTGTTCTTTCCCATTTTGTTTAATGTACTTATCAACTATCTGGGAACTCCATCTGTGACTTCTATTCTCCAGCAAGTCACATTTAGAAGTTTCTTTAAGCAAAGCAAGTGCCCCAAGATGGTAATCTCTTGAAGAACTAAATGAACAGCTAGTAGTGTTCTTTTCTCAATATCTTGGCAGGTAACATGAATGCAAGGATTTTATTCTTGATTCTTATTTATTCAGAGTAAATAGTACTTATTAAATAAGCAGAAATACCTCTTCTATTGCAGTATACCAAAATACTACTGACTCTATGTACTGGAAATAGTCCAGAACAAGCAATGATTTTAAATCAGATTGCTGCCTTCATGTATTTAATTATACACAGTAAGGAAGGATGCTAGGGACAAGACTACAAACATCAAACAGCTTTATCCAATATTTATTAAATGTATTGTGTAGGGATTTCCATAGACTTATTTAGCTATCAACCTGCTCTAAGACAATATTTATACTACTTTAAAATCCCAAGCCCAATAAAAAGGAAATCCAAGCACAAAACTTTTCACTAGAAGCCTTACATATAAGATATCTTTATGCCTTAGCATCTTGTACAACTGAAATGAAGATGGAGAGCTTCCTCTGCTTTACAATTTACATATTGACTCAAATGTGAAAACAAGCTTCTTACATTTAACACAGCAATTTCTATTAGTAAAATGTCAATCATACTTGGAAGGAAGTCTGAATAGGATCAATATCTCTAGTCAAGATAAAAAATATTTGCGAGGTTGTGGGAATGTTCCTGTGAACACTCCTGTGAATGAATGTTCCCCCAAAGGCTGATATATTAAGAGTTTGTTTGCCAAGTGCTGGGCCCTGGAAAATGATTGGATTCTAATGTCTTTGTTTTAATCAAGTAGTTAATCTGTTGGTAGATTCATAATTGTGAAAAACTATGCTTCACTGGAGACAGTAAATGTTTGACCTTAACAGTATATGTTGATCTCATGGTCTTCCTGAGTTAGTTTTTATGCTTTCTGTGCATCCATCATAAGATATCTTCATTTGCTAGGCCTTCCTGTGGGTGAGTGGACCCAGAAGCAAGAGAAGTAAGTGATCTAGAAGAACTACACCTGTGAGTGAAAATCAATTCTTACTCCTTTATGTAAATTTGAATATTTTGTCACATTGATCAAAATGATCACATCTAGTAATGAAGTAGGGCTTTCCTTTTTTACATTCTTTTCTGTTATATTAAGGATATTTTTTTTTTCATCACTCATACTTTTAGTCACTTCATGGGTTATTTATATATAATCTTGTAACAATCAAGCAGTCTACCTACACACAGTTTAACCAATTCTAGAAATAGGACCTGGAACAATGTTTCTCAAAGCCAATAAATCAAGCATCAGATTCACCGGAAGGTTTGTTACTACAAAGATTTCTCATTATTATTTTAGAAATTCTGATAGAGTAGCTATGATCAGGCCTGAGAATTTGAATCCTTGACATGTTCCCAGGGGATACTATTTTTGCTGACACAGGACTGTCCTTAGAAATCATAGACCAAGGGAATCTCAAAGCAGCAAATAACAGACTGTCTATTTGTTAATTTTTAATCTATCTTGATCTCCAGAACAATATTGGAGAAAATTTTATTGTTACATACTCCTATCTATTTGATAAATTATAAATGTTGTTTGATGACAAGTGAAAGAACAAAGAAGAAAATAGATTTTAGTATATGGAGAATGGACAGTTTTTTGGAGAATTAATTATTAATGAGGTTGCTAAGCATATCTGTTGTTTTCTGTGATATTCTGGTTTTAAAAACTATCCACAATTTCATCTTTATAGGTCACTAGATGAAATAACCAATGGTCAAACAGGGGAAAGTGGTCAGGTCAGAGAGTTGAATAAATATTGATCTTGGAGATTATCTGTATCAGCAATTTCACAGAGAGAAGTTAACAACGTAGAACAGGCTAAAATGTGGCACGAAACCAAACAAAAGTCATACTATTAAGATATTTTCCCTGTTTGTATCAACCAACTGCAAAATATCAACAATAAATACAGCTTTTATTCTTGTTATTGGTGGTCTTGACCTTGCTACCACAATTGAGCTTCATGCTACAGACTCCTTTGTGTGTTATACTCTTCCCCATGAATATATGTTTTGAAGACAGGAGATAGAAGCTCTCAGACAGTGCAGAGAAATACATGGCATGACATAGGCTTAGAGTTGCTACTGTTAGTGGTACTATTCATGACCCCAGGCATTCCTTCACTGTCTTGAACATCTACACAACAGAGAAAAAGACACTGTATAAAGGTTGAGATCCTGTTTTTGGTTGAGTGATATTTTACTTCAAGTAAAAACTAAAAGCAAGCAAGCAGCCAAGTTTATTGATGAACCCAAAGTACATTCCCTCATATGTCATTCTGTATACTAAAGCATAGCTGGAGGTGGATTCTGCTGAAAAGTGCTATTTAACGGTCTTCAGTAGTTTGTGAAAGCTTCTCCTGCATGAAGACTTGGTAGAAGGTTCAGCAAGGGCAGAGATCAATGACAGAAATGTAACATGGAAAATTGTTTCAGCAAGTGTTGGCAGAACATGGGACACAAACAGAAAAAAAAATGGTGTTCTCTAGAAAAGAAACAGAAAAAAAAAGTCATGACGCAAAAAGATCAAAGGTAGTCCTTGAGCCAGAGTCAATGTGCTTATGATGCAGTTATTTTGCAAACTCTTGTGAATTTCATGTTTGAGCCATCAAACAATGTGTGACCAGGGCAGAACTGACACTGGAAAGTTAGTCCTCTGTCAGGTGGTGGAAGTACAAAAAGCACATAGTTTCTCCACATCTTCAGCAATTTACTTTTACTGTCAAACCAAATAAGATTCTCTTCTCACTTTCTGTTTTCCTGTTTAGTCTCTTATCTATGTATACATAGATTAATGCAGCTTTTGGACCTCCTTGGAGAAGTTTCTTTGTGCGGTGCACAGCATTTAATAAAGAAATTCACAATGGGCTAATGTGCAGAGAACAAGTGTCTGTAGACTCCTCAACTGCAAAGGAGACATTTGTATCCCACCCCCTCCCACACAAGAACCATCTTGGAAGAGGAAGTAGAAAGCTCGAAAGAATCAGAGGACAAGTATGACCAGACCAAGTGTCTTTTGGAGCTGTCAAGACCTCTGCAGTCATGAACTCACAGCAGCTGTGGGCACTAGCATCAGGCCCACGTCTTACCAAGCCAGTGAACCATAAAGCATGTAGCATGGAGAGACTCACAAACTCACTGCCATAGCTGAAGAGCTATTGAGAGATGCTGGATTCTTTGGTGAAGGAGAGTCATCCTTTTTAAGTGTATGAGCCTTGGTAGGTTGTCCATGCTACAGAGGGTGGGAGGTTCAGGATGGATCTGAGAAGAGTGGGTGGTGTATGATGTTGAGGTTTGGTCTGCTGCTGCATATTAAAATGTTAAATAGTGGTTACCAAAGTCTGGTTGTACCCAGAGACAAGGAAATCCTCATGTACTCCAAGTGATGTTATGTAACCTTGCTCCTTGACTTAAAGTTATCGGTTGAATAAAGATGCCTACAACCTGTAGTTGGGCAGAAGAGAAGCAGGCAGAGTTTCACTTCCTTAGCTTGAGGTTGGAGGTAGGACAATGAGAGGAAAGAGAGAGAAAGTGAAGAGAGGAGAAGATACCTTGGGATAAGGGATTGTGAGAAGTGGCCATGAGGGCTAGATGGATCAGCTCAGGCAGAACATGCCAATTCATATCTTGAGGTTATTGGAAGGGAAGTAGACATAATAGTGTAAGAATAGATATTCCAGATGTCTAGTGTTTTAAAGGCTTATTATAAATATAAAAGGTTCATGTATTTTATCTAGGAACTGAATGATCAAAGGCAGGGTTGAGATTGAGATTATTTATTTACTACAACAGTATGAAATTCTAATTATATATGTATATAGATGTAGATAGATATATAAATATAGACATAAAGATAGAGATAAGTTAGAAATATGAACTCAGTCTAGCAGCTGTTAAAGAAAAAACCAAAGACAAAATATACTGACATCAAAAATAAGCAAAGAGTTAAAAACTCTGAAGGTTCAAGTTCAAATTATTAGGAGACAGTTTCTTGAGCCCAGCCATCTTAGGAACAAGTTTTAACTTGCTGACAATGTTCCCAAGCCCTGGAACCCAGCTCCTATCCTGCTTCATCAGATATTTCATGTTTGCCTGTTAACCAGGAAAGGACATAAAGAGGGAAATTTCTGCCATCTTGTTACCTAAACTAAGGCGCACAAGTCATAAATGTGTTGCCTGTCTTGACTTCATTGACTATGTGCAGCTTGCCTACTCCTTTGTTCCTTCATCATTCTAAATTCCAGGTCAGAGTCCAGGAGGGAACCTGGCTCCAAAAGCTGACTCAAGAACCCTGAAATTGAGTGGCTGGGATAAGGTCCAGTCACCAATGTTAACTTCATTGCTTACCCCCAGTGTCAAATTATGATTGGTCAATGCAACAGCCTACATTATTCCTGCTTACTTTCTGTTTCCACCCTATAAAAATGTTGTGCATTCTTTTTTTCTGGGACTTGGTTCATATCCCAAACTGGCTGCCTCCCTTCTTGCACAGAAAATAAAGCTTTCATTTTTAAGCTTCTTCCTCTGGAGTGAGTTTTCTTGGCTTCCACACAGAACCCAACAAAGTATAAACAGGCAGATGATCCACACCGTTTTAGTGTCTCCTTTATTTTGAGGAATGGATGTTTATGGCTGTAGAGGAGACTTAGGGATGCAGACAACAGTAAGAAAATTATAGAGATGAAGAAATAGTTTCTGGTGTCCTGACAGCTACTTGAATCAATTTAATCTGCGATTTAAGTAAATGAGATTAAGAGAAAGAGTTAAATAATTTGTTTTATGACCTGCTTTATGAGACTGCTGGAATAAGCCATATTCCTTTTGGGTGAGTAATATATTGTGTATGACATATAGTACTGTAGATTTCAAGGAGTGGTAAAGAACCACAGAACAAACTTAACTCAGTTCAGTAGTAGCAAAACTGAAACTGTCCCGCAGTTTCATGAACTGGGT
>JADRCD010141972.1:0-11185 GCA_019843815.1 Montemys delectorum | reverse complement strand
CCACTGCTGAGGGCCCGGCAGGGCGACAGTGACCCAGGCATTAGATTCCTCACTCAGTTCTGGAAGACAGTCCAAATGCCCAGAGGCTGACACCCACTCAGCAATGTCACGAAGGACATGGGTAAGCTCCAGCTGCCGAGAAGGGAAGGAGGAGGGGGTGGAGTAGAAACGAAGGAACCCAGATGAACTCTGGAGTACTCACTCCAAGCTCCAACATTTGTAGAACTGACAGAAGTCCCTCAGGCTGCTAAAATGGCAGTCACCAGCATCTTTCTCCTGCTAGATCATGGGATAGGTGGTGGGATAACTCAGGACCAGACCCAGCATTGGCACAGCTTCGGAAATGCCCTCTCTTCTCCCTCCACCAGTGCCCTTGACTCTGTGACAGGGCCATGGCAGCCACTCTCCATCTAAGACATCTTACTGCACAATAAACACAGCCTTGGAGCTGGTCTTTGGATGCTTGTGGAGATGTCAAGATCTCGGTGATGTCCACATGACCATGTAGCATCACACATAGGTGATGGCTCCAAGTTTGCCTTGAAGCAATGATTGTGGTAAGCCTTATCCTCCAGCCCCACCCCTGTACACAGGTACTGGCTCCCCTCTTGCCACCTACTAGTTGGCAACCTTAGGTACAACACACCAGGCTTGAATCTGCAACCCCCCTCTGGGGCCCATTAGCATTTTTAAGGTTCTTATTCTTATACACATCCTGTGCTGGGACCATCCTCTCTCTTAAGGCATTAGCACCTTCCACGGGCCTTTTATCACCCCAGCCTCTCCGGCCTGAGGTCAGCCTTCAATCCACAAGTGTCTGGAGAAGAGACTGGAAGCCCAGTCACACTTCCCTGACACAGCCTGTCTTTTCCTGTCGGAGGCACGTCCTTATGTCTGGAGCCCCGTCCTACACCTTCTCCCTCCCCCAGAGGTGTTCCCCTAATCAGTAGGCATCAGTCGACTCTAATCAACCCCCTGTTTTGACTATTTTAGCAGCAATAAAAGGGCCATAAAGAGCAAGGCAGTGGGCCTCCAGCAACAGGGAGCTCCCTCTCCGGGATGTAATGAAAAACACCAAGTGCTTCCTCAGAGCTTTAAGTGACAGCCCTGGCAGCAGAGCTATTGGAGGAAGCCTAATTATGCTATAAATTAAAGAGCTTTTTTTTTAACCCAACATTATGACCTTTAATAAGATTGTTTTTACAACCGGCTGTCAATAAATCATCCAGGATCGCTAGCAAGAAGCATTCTTCTCAAACTTCTGTGAATTTCATTAGCTGCAGTTTATTTGGACTTTGGTGCGCTATGGTGTTTTTTAAATCTCAAATTAAAAGCTCTGAACCATAAAAGCTAATTCAGAAAAGTTCCAGTTTCAGCTTCTGAAAACTAGACCCCACTGTACCTCCACCCCAGCCCAGACACCCCCATGGAGAAATAGCTGAAATGAGACCGAGCTAGAAGGTCGACAGCTGGGAAAGAATACAAGTGAGTGAGGGTACACTAGTCTTGGTAGCTGAGAGTATCCAAAACACATGAAGGTGATAGGCAGCAAGCCCTGTTACAGAGGAGGCATCTCTCTGAACGGCAGAACAAGTAACAGCATATGAGAGAGGGACGGGGGACAGACAAGGAGAGGGCTCAGGGGGTAAAGTGCTTGCCGTGCGACCCTGCAAGTGTAAGGACCTAAATTTAATCCTCATTGACAATGTAAAACCCCAAGTGTGGTTTCTCATACTTGTAAGCCCAGCACGGGAGATAGAGACAGAAAGATCCCTAGGGTTCACTGACCAGCCAAGTGAGCCAAATCCCTAATGCTGAGTTCCAAGTCCCCACAAAAAGATCTTGTTTCAAAAATCAAGGTGGTTGGCTTGGCACCTAAGGAATGACATCCAAGGTTGACCTCTGACCTACATACACGCACACACACACACACACACAGAAGCATGCAGGCAAACAAGGTGAAATGAGGCGTTGTCCACTTTTTAAGAAAGCAAAACACCAGGTGACAGTGATGCATGCCTATAATCTCAGCACTTAGGAGGCAGAAGCAGGCAGATCTCTGTGAGTTCAAGGACAGCCTGATCTACAGCACAAGTTCTAGGACAGCCAGGGCTGCACAGAAAAACCCTGTCTCAAAAAACCAAACAAACAAAAAAAAGAGGTCTGGAGAGATGACTCAGTGGTTAAGAGCACTGACTTCCAAAGGTCCTGAGTTCAATTCCCAGCAACCACATGGTGGCTCACAACCACCTGTAATGGGATCTGATGCCCTCTTCTCGTGTGCCTGAAGAGAGCAATGGTAGTATACTCATATGCACAAAATAAATAAATCTTTAAAAAAAAACAAAAAAAGAAAAAAAGGAAGGGAAAGAAGGAGGGAAGGTAAAAAAAAAAAGGAAGAGGAAGAGGAAGGTGAAGAGGGAGAGGAAGGGGAAGAGGAAGCAGACAGATATCTACAGAACCCCTGGCTTACCGTACAGGCCAGTCTTGGGAACCTAGGTCTATTTAAATTCCAACATTCATCGTGGTATCTGTCTTAGTCAGGGTTTCTATTCCTGCACAAATATCATGATCATGAAGCAAGTTGGGGAGGAAAGGGTTTATTCAGCTTACTTCCACATGGCTGTTGATCACCAGGGGAAGTCAGGACTGGAACTCAAGCAGGTCAGAAAGCAGGAGCTGACGCAGAGGTCATGGAGGGATGTTCCTTGCTGACTTGCTGCCCCTGGCTTGTTCAGCCTGCTCTCTTATAGAACCCAAGACTTCCAGCCCAGGGATGGCACCACCCACAAGGGGCCCTACCCCCTTGATCACTAATTGAGAAAATGCCCACAGCTGGGTCTCATGGAGGCACTTCCCCAACTGAAGCTCCCTTCTCTGTGATAACTCCAGCCTGTGTCAAGTTGACACACAAACCCAGCCAGTACAGTATCTTAAGGAAGTATCTGTACACAGTTAAGATTACAAAGCCTCACAGCTCGAGCTCAGATCCTGGCTTGGACCTTTGCCAGCTGGTGTCATCTTAAGCAAGTGATTCATCTTTCTGGGCCTCAGTTTCTCCATCTGTTAAATGGGGATGCCATCAGGCCTCTCCCGAGGGGGGCTGTCGTGAAGCGTGAGGTAAGCACAGAAGCCACACCAGTCATGTAGGGATCTCTGCATGCTCTGAGCAGCCGTCTGTTAAGGCTGTGGTTCTCTATGGTTTCACAGGACTCAGGGGTTCCTGTGATGAGATTTAATCTCCATTGCACCCTCCCGAGAGGGTGGCATTGGATCGGTGTGGCTTTAGTTAGGGGTTCACTGCTGTGAAGAGTCACTGTGACCATGGCAACTCTTATAAAGGAAAACACTTCATTGGGGCTGGCTTGCAGTTCAGAGGTTTAGTGTATTATCATGTGGTGAAGCATGGTGGCATGCCAGCAGACATGGTGCTGGAGAAGAATCTGAGAGTTCTACACCTGAACCACCAGACCTGGCCTGAGCTTCCCAGACCTCAAAGGCTATATCTAGTCTAACAAAGCTATACCTCCTCTTTCCAGACCTCAATTTCTTAATCAAGTTACCCAGCTTCTTAGTACAGTGGCAGAAACTAATAAAGCTAGTAACAGCAGCCTTGACAGGGAATCAGTTTACCCTCTAACGCTTGTCTTCAACATGTAAAATAAACAAATGGTAGGCCAGAAATGAATCATTTCTGAAGCCACCTCCATCACTATACAAAAGTGACTCAGAAATGTGAGCCCACAAAACAAAGTCCATCTGACTGGGTCCCCACCTACTCCTGAAGGCCCACCTCCTGCCAATCACCTTAACACAGTTTGCTTTCACAATGCTCTACCTCTGAGCCCAACCACCCTTCTCTCTTGCAATTCATCCAAGTTCCTCCCCCTGCCTTTCGGCTCTGGCAGATACTACTGTAACACTTGACTGTCCTAATTACTTTTCTATCGCTGTGGTAAAGAACCATGACCAAGGCAATGTATGAGAGAAAGAGCTTAATTGGGCTTATGGGTCCAGAGGGTTAAGAGTACACAATGGCAGAGCAAACATGCAGTAGTGAGAACAACCAAGAGCTCATAGCTCACAAGCAGGAGTCAGAGAGCTAACTTGAAGTGGTACCATCTTTGAAACTTCAAAGTCCACCAGTGACATACTTTCTCCACAAGGTAATACATCCAAACACTTCATAAAGGGCCACCAACTGGAGACTAAGCATCAACTGCCTGAGACCTATGTGAAACTTCTCATTCCACCTGCCGCACTTATACCCCTGCTAACAGAGACCAGGGAGACTTGTATGTCTGCCCTTCTGGCCTCAACAAAGCAGAAGGTGTGAATCACATCATTTTTAATCTCTTTGAATCTCCAAAGTTAAATGTCATCAAACTTTTGGTGTGATATATAGTCTTAATATATTTGCCAAAGGTATGTCAAATTACACAGCACCAAGAGGTAGGATGTACAAAAAGGTACTCATCGAAACTAAGTTATTTTGTAAATAGATATTTGATTGTACCTGAGAATCAGACTTCTTGGCTTCAATGAACTGATTCTATTAGAAGACTATCAGAAATAAAATGAGTACATCCTGTTGTGACCTGCAATGTGACTTTCCTCTCCTTTTTTTTTCTCAGAGAAAGATAAAAAGGGAGAAACTAAAGAAAGAACTAAATAAGACACAGATATATAAGAAAAAATGATTGCTGGGTAAGAGAAACTGAGGCTGGGACACAGCAGGATCCCCTTCTGCAAGACCCCTAGCTCCTTTTGCCCATTGCCAGCTCTGTCGGATCCTGGAGTCTTTTCTCCTAGGGCAGAAACAACAGGGGTCCTAAAGTTTCAGAATGAGAACCATCCGTGAGATTGTGTGGGAAATGAAATGCCAGCGCCCAGGCGTCTGTGCTCCTGAGGAGAGTGTGCCTGGCATCTTGGCTCACTGGGGATTCCTTTGGCTTGCCTCATTAATCAGCTCCCCTGGTCATCTGTACGTCTTGCCTCAGGCTCACAGGTCTGGTTTTTTGTATAATACACATTTCCCATCCGTTTTTATTTCATGTTTTTTTTTTTAAAGCAGCTTTTCCATTATTTCTGAACATTTCAGGTTTTTTCTTTAAATGTAAATTACAGACGCCTGTGGATTGACGTAATCCAAAAAGAAGGCGACTGTTTTCCCTCCTTCCAAACAGAGAAGGCAGCTTTCGAAACTAATAAACCCCTTAAAGTTCATGAGTCCATTTCAACCTTTTTAAATGTCTAGTTTCTGAAGAGAAAAAGAAAAAGAAGAGGCAATAACAGAGTCTGAGGCTGTTTCACTGCAGGAGAGAGAAGCTCAGGGAGAATGACTCTACCCCTCCCCCTACCAAGGTCTAGGCTCCAAGGTCACAGTCATGAACCCAAAGGAGGAAAGACTCAATCTGGGGGTCTGTCTCAGAAGCCCAGGTGGGAAGGAGAAACTTACTGAGCATGCTGGAGGAAGGGATATATGGAAAGAGTAGGTTCTGGAGGAGGTGAGAAAACAGGGATCAAAAACAAATAGGGTTCTGACCTCACAACTGGGAACATGAGAGGAAGAGCAGAGAGTGGGGACCCTCTGGAGACACAGCCTCAGCCTTAGCTGCCTTCTCTGTAAGCATGAACTGAATGTGGAGGTAACCATGGAGCTGCAAGTTCTAGACAGTTGAGAGTGCTTAAAGGGAGCCACGAAGGACTCTAGGGGATCGATAAAAGACAGGAAGCAGGACCGACTCAATCACCAGTGGTTTGGGACATCCATGTGGAGCAGGGGTTCCATCAAGTAACTCCTAGGTTGGAGTCAATGTTCCTGTCTTCTCCCCAGAGAGCTCTCTGGCTGATCATCTGCTCAGGCATTGGGTTCATTGTGCCTCCAGCTTTGAGCCAAACACCCAGTAGAGAGAGATGTAGAAAGTTTAGAGTAGAATCTGCTCAGTGTTAATGGATGGGTGAATTAGCTAATATGAGCAGATGTCCTTCAGGAAGTTCAGTGTCTTGTCTCCTCAAACACCAAGATCATGTAATGCCCAACAATCAGGGCTGCCTGCAATGTGCTTGCATGGACAGTGTCTTAGTCAGGGTTTTTATTCCTGTACAAACATCATGACCAAGAAGCAAGTTGGGGATGAAAGGGTTTATTCAGCTTACTTCCACATGGCTGTTGATCACCAGAGGAAGTCAGGACTGGAACTCAAGCAGGTCAGGAAGCAGGAGCTGACGCAGAGGCCATGGAGAGATGTTCCTGGCTGGCTTGCTTCCCCTGGCTTGCTCAGCCTGCTCTCTTATAGAACTCAAGACTTCCAGCCCAGGGATGGCACCACCCACAAGGGGCCCTACCCCCTTGATCACTAACTGAGAAAATGCCCCACAGCTGGGTCTCATGGAGGCACTTCCTCAACTGAAGCTCCCTTCTCTGTGATAACTCCAGCCTGTGTCAAGTTGACACACAAAACTAGCCAGTACAGACGGGTACAAGGGATCCAGGTGATATCTTTGCTTCCAAACTGGCACATCCTCAGGAAGCAGATCTTTCTAATAACAGTTGAGAAGTCTCTCTTGATTTTCTCTCTTAGTTATTTAGATTTGAGAATTACAGAAAACTAAAGAGATTCCCCCCAAAATTGTCATGCCTCCACCTCACAGCTCAGTGAGGAGACTTTGAAATTTAGCAAATTTAGCTCTTCCTCGATACATCGTGCCCAAGGATAGTGCTAGGGACCTCTGGAGGCAATAACTTCCTGTCCCTGGGAGGTATACTTCTTTCTCAATGGAAAGGCAGGAATCAAAGATCAAGATCGTGAGAGCAGAAAGGACAGCCCTGAATCAATTCCCTCCTTGGCCAAAGCTGAGAATGTATGGGATCAGCTGCCACACCATGTGTCCCCTGCCATTTGAACTATTTGTGCCTACTCCACTATGGAGTTCTACTCTAGGATACAGTCAAGTCAAACATCTTTGGGCTCAAAGTAAAACCACTTAAAAAAAAAAAACCACGATGCTTATCAACTCTTCTTACCTCCTATTTAGATTTAAAAATGTCTCCGAGGGAAGTATCCCATGTAGAGGGAGAGTTTAGAGAATATTTCCCACATGGTTTGTTCTGAGAGACAGGAAGCCCAGAGGATACACCCTACAGCCCTCTGGAGCAAAAAAAAAAAAAAAAAAAAAAAAAAAAAAAAAGAGTCTAAACCAGAGTGTAGACTTTGTGCTGCTGTGGTGGGTTGTAGAGCTGTCAGTGGGCGGGAAGATCACACATCTGGAACATAGCTCTGTCCTGGAGCTGGCTGGTGTAACTCAACAAGTGTGTCAGATCTTCTTTTGCTTTCTGTTCGTCTTTTGTTTTGATGGCCAAAAGATTTATCTAGCTTCTATTCATTTGTTAACCTCCATGGTGGCTATGATTGTTAAGTTCTGTGCTCTCACATTTGTGTAAACTAAAACCTACATTTCACTAGTGAACAGATGCTGTGCCTGCTGGAAATGTAAAAACAACAGAAATAATAAGAATAATCACAATAACAACTTTTTCTTCATTTCTTTTTAAAATTGTCAGGGCCACTGAGTGGGGGTGGTAGGGGTGGTGGCAGTGGTGGTGGTAGTCAAATGAATTTCTGAGTTGAAAGCCAGCCTGGTCTACAGGGCAAGTTCCAGGACAACCAGTGCTGTTATACAATGAGACCCCCCCGTCTTGGGAAGGAAAACAGATTGCCATGGCCTAAAACCTGATTACCGAACTCACCCAGAAGACACTAAGAGAAAAGATATTTCACCAAAGCCTTTGTCCCTCTGTGAAATCTGAGTCTAAAAAAGTCGGCACTAAGATGCTCGTGCTGAAAGTCAAATTTCGAATTACTTGAGCCAGTCATGCTCTAGCTGTGGTAACAAGAGGGTCTCCCAGGCCTTTTGTCAGGTAAGCAAACTGGAGAATAAAACTAACAGAGCTGTCTTAACTTCCAAGGAGGTTTAAGAAGAAAGTGAGTGAACCGTTCTGGAGACAGTCTTCTTGCTTAGGTTTGGTTGGGACACCATCGATTTCAACTGTAAAGGCACGTCTTTCCCATGGAAGTATAAGCGTGGCATTTGCAGCTAAATTAAAAGCAAGAGCAATATAATAAACATTTGGTAACAACCCCACACACACTTGGATTTATTGACTAGTTAAATCTTTAATGGTTAAAGTTAAAAGACCTTTTATTTCAATGGCCTGGTGATTTGCACAGCTGGAACGTTGCCTTTTAATATATTCACATTGCAACAGAAAAGCCAGAGTAACCAGGATGTTCACTCTCTTGTTTGTTTGGCCCCAAGCTGATAGGAAGCTAACACTAGATCCTTCCTCAAATCTAGACTTCCCTCCTCACTCCAAGTTAAGTGCAGAGAGGGAAGAAGCACACTGCTCGGACTGTCTCCACCCCATAATGCTGAGAAATTCAGGCGTGCTCAGGTGGCTGCCTCCTCTGGGTCACGATGTCTGGGTCACCCTGCCTGGGTGAGTGGTCTGGTCTGGAAAGGTGGTTTACAGCAACACTGCCCAAGGGATTGCACATGATTCTCTGGGAACCGACCATGTGGTGAAAGAAGAAGAAAAGGCATCAACAGAAGAACAGGATGTGCTGGACAGTTTCATGTCAACTTGACACAAACTAGAGTCGTCTGAGAGGAGGGAACCTCAATTAAGAAAATGTCTGCAAAAGATCTGACTGTAGGGAAGCCTGTGGGGCATTTTTACATCAGTGACTGATGGGAGAGGCCCAGTCCGTTGTGGGTGGCGCCAGACTTGGGCTGGTGGTCCTGGGTTCTATAAGAAAGCAGGTTGAACAAGTCTTGGGGAACAAGCCAGTAAGCAGCACCCCTCCATGACCTCTGCTTCAGCTCCTGCCTCCAGGTTCCAGCCTTGTGTGAGTTCCTGTCCTGACTGACTTCAGTGATAGACTACAGTGTGGAAAAGCAAGCTAAATAGACCCTTTCCTCCTACGGTGGGTGCTGTGGTTGGTTGGTCATGGTATTTCATCACAACAAAAGTGATCCTAAGACATAGGGTTTAAGAAAAGACTTGGTAGTGGAAATAATGAAACACGTTGCTGGTGATGTTTAACCACACATTTACTCTGTGCCACATTGTTTCAAGCTGCTTTCTATGAATGATTTCATGGACTCTCTTACTTGGTACTATATCATTTCCTTTTTATTATTTTCTTTATTTATTTTTATTTTTATTTTATTTTATTTTATTTTTATTTTTTTGCTAAGAAAATTGAAGTGGGGCTGCAGAGATGACTTAAAGGTTAAGAGCGCTTGTTGTTCTTGCAGAGGGTATAAGTTCTATTCCTGAATCCACATGATAGGTCATAACCATCTATAACCATTTCCAGAAGATCCAACAGATACATATATGGTAACACCATGTATGCAGGCAAAGCACTCATACACACAAAGTAAAATAAATCTTTTTTTAGATGGGGGGAAGCTAAAGTACAGTGCACAGAATTAAGCAGTCTGATAAGTTTTGAAAGAGAGGAACCCAGACAAAGTGACTGGACAGTCTACAGTCTCACTGAGGGCTTCCAGGGGATATGGCGGCCATGTTGGAGATCTTTCACTGAGCTAAGTCAAACCACTAAGGATGTCACTTTTAGGAAATCATGCTGTCCACAAATGCGGAGCACTGCTTCATACAGCCCTTCTCTGTGTACCAGTACACACAAATGACACCCAGACAGAGGCAGGCACTCACTCATTCCACGGGCATGCAGCTTCAGAAACCAACACTTCCATACAGATGCACTGAGGCACGAGAATCTTCTAGTACCATACATGTGCATGAACACGCATACACTCGAACACAGACAAATCAAATGCAGTTACCTCCCTGTGATCCTTTAGAACTCATCCATCTTCTTGTTCCTCAAAGGTTGACCGATAGCCCCTGGCTGTCTGCTATGTGTCCCATTAACAGTGGTCCATGTGGTCACTGTAAAAATGATTCCAAGGCCCCCAAGACAAAGAAGAAATAAACAGGATCGTCCACCCATCCCTTCCAGCCGCCTGTCTAAGAACTCCAGGTTCTCATCCTTTTCAGGATGAAAGGATGACCAACTCAACCTTTGTCAGCGACTTTTAACAGTTCAAGTTTAAAGGTCAGATCTTGTTCTTTGGTTACCAACGGCTATCTCAGCTTGCAGGATGAAGAGTGTAGACTGCAGGGGTCTGAGATGTTCTTATTAAGGAAACTTGATTGCAATATGGAGAGAGAAGAGACATGATGAAACATACTAGGCTCGAGGTGAATTTTATAACTCTTCAGCCCTAATATTTCTCATATGGAGGCTCAAGGACATTCACAAGGTTTTCAATTTCAAGGCCATTTTGCTTTTTTATGGAGTTTGATGTTCTTTGCACTAATGTGTGTTTAATAATTGACAGAGGGCCAAGCTGCCCACTGTGGCACCTCAGCCAGGCCACTCAGTTCACATCACCCACAAAGCTATACAGTCTATTCCCTGGCACTAGAGACCTTGCCAACTGCAGGAAGTTTCGAAATAAAAGAATTTTTTTCAAATAAAAAGATGTCAATTTAACAGCCAGGGACCTGGGAACAGATGTTTCTCCCCAGATCAAGAGCCGCCCACCCGCCCACCCATCCGTCCTACGGGTTTTCAAAGTCAGTTCTTGTCAGGTGCCTTGGTTAAGAGGGAGAATTAATGAGCTGTGCTCCATTTTATGGCTGTGGTCTGATGTGGGAGCTGCATGCAGTGGGCTTCACGGACAGGCCAGCCTGGCCCCCAGCCCTTCCTCCACTAGCTCAATCCTGATCAAAGCAGAGAGCAGCTCGGCTTTTATAGCAAAATGATTAAAACCATGTGGAGCCTGTTTCCTCACACGTGACCTCCTGACAAAGGGCATGGGGGGCAGAAGAAAGGTGAACTTAGGGGTCTGTAGGCTCAAGGAGGGGCAGGACCTAAGAGGCAGAGAAGATAGAAACACACACACACACACATACACACACACAATGTTTTACATGGACAAACAGGGACATATACATCTGCATAAATAAATGCTGTTTCCCTGAAAGTTGAAACAGCCCCGCATGCAGCCAGAAGGCCTAATTAGCCAGGATGGCTCAACCCACGTCACTATATGGATAAATAAATAATTCCTAGTTACTCTATCATGC